>VXBS01010562.1:66792-85445 GCA_013400255.1 Sitta europaea | reverse complement strand
TTTTTTTTTTTTTTTTTTTTTTTTTAATTGAATGTATTAGTGTGACAGCTTATTCTGCTGCTGTGAGGGAAGCCTCTTGATGTTGGCTTTCCATTTCTCTCCATTCATGCACAACTTGCAAAACCCTCTTGCTCCTGGGTAGGTGCCACCAGGATGAGCTGTTTCACCCCTCAGATGTGCAAGACCTGAGCTGCAGTGTGCTCTTGAGGGAGCCTGTGCAATCAAACATTCCCCTTAACAATTCTTCTGTGCACTGCACTTTGCTGTTGACATGAAAAAAAATCAGTATCTACAGTGTAAAATTCTGTTAGTTAGTTGTGTCTTTATTATCTGCAGTCAGCAAGGGGATTTTCTTTACTTGAGGAAGGGGCTGAAATCTAGAACCTTTCGATGGCTGGATTTTCTCGAAATTACATTTTACATAATTTACTTTCCATAATACTTGAAAATTATATTTGTCAATGCTCCTGGATAACTCTAGATATGCTTTAATATTGGCTTTAGGAAGAAACAATATCTTTGCTGCAGGCATTACTAACTCCAAGACACTTTTGATACAGCTCAGTGGGAGAGGTGCCATAAACTTCTTGGAAAGGAAAGCAATTCTGGTTTACAGAGTGTGTTTCAGTATATCAGGCTGGTGCTGTGCCTGATCTGAAAATAACTATCTTTGGAGACATAACAGTAAAAGGCTTGTTTCTTATATTTCTGTAACTTGAAAGTTATTCTGGAGAGCTGCCTATGAAGGGAGGATAACTTCCAGGCTTGTGGTCCAAACAGATCTCTGAGGTGGCCTAGCACAACTTCTGTCCCTGTTTCTTTTTGTCCTTTAGTGATAGCTGCCAAAAATAAATATCCACAGGAGCAGCTGTTGTAACATTGGAAGAAGGATTGCTGCAGGGGATGGAGGCAGTGTCATTGAGGTGGAGAGAAGGAGATAACTCACCTCTGTGCTGCAAATCCCCCTTCTGTAGACAGCAGCAGTTTGGAACTGTTATAAATATATGTTTTGGTGTTGGCTTTTCACAAGTGTTAGAATGAATAAGTATGATGGGTTTTTTCTGTAGTTTTTAATGTGTTTTAACTGACTGAATAATTATTATATTAATAGTATGTTAATATATATAAATATTTATAGTAAATAGTATATTAATAATATACTGCCTGTATAATAAGTTTTTTTGCTGTAGTTTAGAATTTAGGTGTAGTGTGTTTTAGCTGCCTGAATAACTTCCAAAAGAGACCCAAGTGACTCTCAGCCTTCTCTGCCTGTGAAAAAGAGACCAAAGCCCAAAGCAAAAGATAAGAACTGAATAAAACTACAACTGCATGTGCTCTAAAAAAGGCAGATCCAAGGAGTGGCCATGCAGAACAGTTCCTAGAAAAGTTTGAATATGCTTAAGTCCATACATGAAGAACAGTATAAAAAAGAGTAATTCCAAGACACCAGTGTGCTCTTGGCAGTGTACAGAGGCACCTGGTCATATTTAACCTTTATTTTCAGGCCTCCTATTGTCTTTATTAAACATTTTTAAACTTTACCAGGAAAGTGAACCTCGTTTTTCACAGAAGGGAAGGGTTTAGTGCCCGAACACTGACATCGTGTGAACCAAACACTGCTGGGGAGAAAAAAAGCAAAACAGCTGCCCCTTCTTCCATGCCCAGCACAAATCTCCTCTCAGGGCACCCTGTAGAAGAAAAATAAATGCCACAGTCGTGTTTCTTGTGGCACTGAGGAGCACGAAGCTGGGCTGAAGTCACTGGAGAGGTGATGAGAGCACAGCTCATCTTGCCTGAGGTGTCCTCCTGCGCCTTCAGGGATCACTGCTGGGCTGAATGCATTGCTTTCCTTCTGCAAAGTACCACTGGTTTTTAGGAAAACAGCCAATGGAGATAAGGCAGGAAAGGCAGTGGAAGTGTGGAAGCATTGGCCCTTCTGTGTTTATCACAAAAAATGCAAAAATTTGGGATTTTGAAAAAGTACGAGGAAATCTTGCAAAATTTCAGCCTTTATGTTTGCTCATGAGAACAGATACATTTTTTTTTTTTTTTTATACTCTCAAAAATGTGGACATCCTGTTTCCCTTGAGGTGCACTTCTTCAGTACTAGATGGTGTGGAGCTAAAAGGAATACATGAGCATTTTGTGCCCCTGAGCTTGACACTGGTGGGGCTACACCTCAAATCCTGTGTCCAGTTTGGGGTCTCTCACTACAAGAAAGACATGGAGGTGCTGGAGTGTGTCCAGAGAAGGGCAGGGGAGCTGGGGAAGGCTCTGGAGCACAAGCCCTGTGAGGAGCAGCTGAGGGTGTTTGGGCTGGAGAAAAGGAGGCTCTGGGAGACCTTGCTGCTCTCCATGACTGCCTGAGAGGGGATTATAGCAAGGTGGGGCTCAGGCTCTTCTCCCAGGTAACAAGGGACTGTCCTTCAGTTTGCACTGGGGTGGTTTAGATTGGATTTTAGGAAAAATTTCTTCACCAACAGGGTTATCTGGCATTGGAACAGGAAGTGCTGGATCACCATCCCTGAAAGTGTTGCAAAAATGTGTGGATATGGCACTTGGGAATATAGTTTGTGGTGAATACAGTGATGCTGGGTGAACAGCTGAACTCTACGATCTTGGAGATCTTTCCCATATTTATATCGAAGTTGATTTCTCTGTAGAAACAAAGGTGATAATACTACAATAGAGCAGATCAATGTTCTATTGTTTTACCTCGTCTGGCAGTAAATGTTGCAACTGTCAGGAATTACAAGCCTGTTTCAGTAGAACTCTAGAAAATGGTATAATGAGTGGGCAACAACTTGAAACCATGTGTGAGAAGCCTGACACATCCTTTACTTAGATGCTGTGGCTGGTTTTAGTTAAAGCTTTCAAATCTTATGCAGATAATGGTGACTAGCTGCTATCTGGATACCTCATTCTGATCTCACATAACTTGTTTTGGGTGAATAGATTTTTAAGTGGTCGTTACCAAAAAGACCCCCCATTATCCACTTTGAAAAGCATGCATTTCTAAAGCTTAGTTTCAGACCTCATCAACCTGAATAAAATGCCAAAATCTTGGTCTGTCAGATAGCAGCTGAGACTGGAAAAGCTGAAGCACGTGGTGTCATTGTTGTGAAAGACAATCCTTTCAATGGAATCAATTCAGGACACCGGATGTCAATATGTTCTTTATTTTCCATTCATGTCTTCCAGCTAAAACCAGTTTATTCCTAAACTTCTGTCTCTCAGCCAAACAAGAAGAGGAGATGACTAAATTTTCTTTTCTTTGTCCACCCCTCCTCAGAACCATTTTGGATGTGCTGTCTTCCTCTGTCCCTTTCAAGTTGCTTGAATAAAACTTTTGTCATATGAACAGAGGATACATATTTAGTGTTGCTCCATATGTTGTCTTTTGCTTCAGTCAAAGATTGTAGTGTGTCCCATTGTCCCTTCCTTTGTGTGATGGCTGCTCCATGTAATTTATTTTTTTTCCATTGTATCTGTGTAAAAACAGACCTAATAATTAAAGAAATTCCAAGTAAGAAGCTGAAATGGATTCTGACTGCTGTTGCCCTTCATTCTGCTAGCAATCCTCCTATTATGAGTACAGCTAGTTCTTGTTCAAGAACAGATGGTCTAAGGGTTTTTATGGTGTATGGAACAGGTTTTCCAATTCCAAGATGGCTTATAATATTTCAGTAAACAACTTAATTTTTAAATACAAAGTTAGATTTAACATAAAGCTAGAAAATCGCTTTGTAGGAGGTGTCCCTTTCATGATGGAAAAAAGACTGAAACTGAACTTGAATACCTATTATTTTGAAGTCAATTTGCTAAGAATTGCAATTGCTCCATTTTTTAACCCTGGAAATGCATAAATGCATAAAAATCTTTAAGTACATCAAAACTAATTTCTGAGCCACTGTCCTTATTTTTAAGAGGCAAAAAGGAAACGGTGTTGCTGCCTTTCATGATTCTTTAATGCTGAAAAGTTTTTATTATCAACAATTGGCAAGTTGAATAGAATATTGGTTTTCTTCCTTATTTTATTTTACTGATGTTGGTGATGGGAAATTAGGTTTAGTGTCCATATAACCCTAAGATTTTTTTTATGATGTAAAGATTGCTTATTTGGAGGGAGAAAATGGATTGAAATTGAATGAGTCAGAATGGTCTACTAATCCTGGGAGGGCAAGCTGGCAGACCTGGGTTCTGTCCCACATCTTTCACCAGTACCCACAACAACCTTGTGAGTTCTGCGAGTTCCTTCTGAAATCTGGGTCCTCTTCAGCTTTCTGTGGTGGGGACTTTGGTGTGGATTACAGATATTCTTGTGCTGTCAGCAAGGATCTGAAAGGCTTCCAATAGTAATGCACCAGCAGTTTAATAGTGGTGTCTCTTACCCATGTGAACCTCACTGGGCTTGCTGTGAAATTGAATAAACATCCTTGTGCAGTGAGGATGAGGAAAACTGAAAATTTGGGTGGGGGGAGAGAGAAAACCCACGGAGCTCCATGCCTGAAACAGTTTGCAGAAGAAGATGTGTTTTTTGTGATGGTGGGGTCCAGCTGAGGGTTTTTCAGTGTTTTAGAGGAATGAAAGCTGTTCTGCAGGACCAGCTGAAAGATCAGAGGAGAAAGGAAACCATTTTCCCTTCCTCAAAAGAATCGTTTGCTAGACCTGAGTTAGCATGCAGGAACCTGAGGTCCAAATTTGGTGCAGCCTCAAGTAAAATTACCCATTTTTTTGACATGCTGTTAGTCATGAGTGGTTTTGAGAGTGAGGCAGAGAAAGTTTGTACGATGAGTCAAGGCTATTGTACATTCAGTGTTTCAAACCTGAAATATTTTGAGACTGTGCAACTCATCAGTATTTAAAACCTTAATATGTTCTTTCAAAGCCCTTTTATATTGCAGAGAAGATCATTTTCAGTCCATGTAATTTAACCTGCAGACTTTTTCCCTGCAGACACGACCAGTGGGAATTCTCTGAGCTGCTGCACACAGCTTCACTGTAGGTGTGGAGCTGTGCAGGGTCTGGCCGGGTGAGAGCAGAGCTTTCAGGCACACCTTTGAGATGGGAAAAAAATAAGGCTTTTCCAGACACGCCTCTCCTGGCAGTGCAGCAGAGAGACAGGGCAGCTTTGCCTGCTGCTGAATCAGCATTGATCTCGGCGGATGCAGAGCAGATAAGCCTGACAGAAGCCCTGAGACCAAAACTGTGCAGTTCTTCTTGAGCAATAGTATCTTGAGGGGAGCAATTTCAAAGTCCGGGAGATAGAGATCAGGCAGCAAACCTTTCCAATCGTGCTGAAATCAAACCCATTTAGGGGAAATAAGCCTGCCTTCAGAAAATCAGGGGAAAAGCAGATCCCAGCCCATCTCCCTGAGCGCTCTGCTTTAATAGCAAACAGCACTCCCGCTTGGCTTCCCCTGCACCCCACGGACAGGCTGTGTCGAGGTTAAAGCTGGTGCCAGGTTTTGAGGTGCCCGCACCCCGTGAAGCAGTCAGTGTCGAGGTTAAGCCTGGTGCCAGGTTTTGTTGAGGTGCTGCACCCCACGGGGCAGGCAGTGTCGGGTTAAAACCGGTACCAGGTTTTGTTGGGGCGCCTTCACCCCTCGGAGCAGGCAGTGTCGAGGTTAAAATTGGTGCCAGGTTTTGAGGTCCTGCACTCCACAGACAGGCAGTGTCGAGGTTAAAATTGGCCCGGTTTTGAGGTGCTGCACCCCTCGGAGCAGGCAGTGCCGAGGCTAAAGCCGGTACCAGTTTTATTGGGGTGCCTGCACCCCGTTATGTCAAGGTTAAAGCTGGCCCGGTTTTATTGGGGTGCCTGCAGCCCTCGGAGCNGCCCAGCCGGCGGTGGGGCCGGCTCTGCCCGCTCGGGCTCGGCACAAAGGGCGCTTGTTGCCCCGCTCGCCGGGAGGCTCCCGGTGCTGCCACGAGCTGGGGAGGGCTGGTTACCATGGAGGCTGCCATCTGTTCGCTCCCTGCTGGAATGTGATTATCCTCGCTGGGCTGGGAACCAGCGAAAGCAGGGGAGCGTGTGCTGCCGGCAATTATCTGCAATGGAGTGCGTTAATGGAAGGCTGGAATTAGCTAGCTGGAGGAGCACATAAAAGGATTTTACCAAAACTGTTAATGATTTCTAGCCAAGAGGAGCGAGCTTTCTGCAAGGTCGGTGCTAAATTCATTTTGTGTGTAGGTGATTTTTAATTGATGTAGCTGCTTTGAGGTTTGAGGATGGCAGCACCACGGAAATAATGCTTATTGTTCGGAGGGTGTGGGGGGATTGTATTGGAAGGATCTTCGTTTGTCTGTTGCAGTTCAGGCAGTTTAATCTGCGGTAGTTAAAGTAGTAAGTCAGAACAATAACTGGCCGAACTGACACAGATGGAGCAATCCGTATCTCTTGTCTTTATGAAATGCTGTTTGCTGCCGGATCTGTTTGATTTACGTGTCTTTTCACGCTGGCTGCTTTTTGTCTGAGTGATTTTTTTTTTTTTTTTTTTTTTGTGGCTGTGATAAGCGTTTGGTTTTCGTCCTGGCACGAAGGGTGAGACGAGGGGGAAATGTTCGAGCAGAGCTGGGGATACAATGGATGTTTCGGGTGTTTTATGCAGTTTGCCCAGAGGAAACAGCGTAAGGGAGGCAGAATGCAGGAGCAGGTTTTCCACTCCTCGTTCCCACCCTCTGTCCCTCTTTCTAACTCACCCACTGACCAAACATTTTGGACAATTTTTCTTATAGAGCTTAATTGTATAAAGACTTGACCTGAGTTTTCGGGATTCTCTGCAAATATTGTGACTGTTTTGATGGCAGGATTTAATATAAAAGGGAAAATAAAATTAGAAGTATATCCTTGTAAGGATTTCTTGTCNCCCTCGGAGCAGGCAGTGCCGAGGCTAAAGCCGGTACCAGTTTTATTGGGGTGCCTGCACCCCGTTATGTCAAGGTTAAAGCTGGCCCGGTTTTATTGGGGTGCCTGCAGCCCTCGGAGCAGGCAGCGTCGAGGTTAAACCTGGTGCCAGGTTTTGAGGTGCCTGCACCCCTCGAAGCAGGCAGTACTGAGGCTAAAGCCGGTACCAGGTTTCANTTTTTTTTTTTTCTGTGTTGCAGGATTATTAATTCTTTTCATTAAAAGTATTAATTTTTTTCATAATATATGCATGGACAAATTGCTGACTTAAACGAGAGACATTAAAATGTTGCACCCCAAAAATGCAAAATGCTACTTCAGCAAATATGGGCTTTCCCTTTTCAAATAAGGTCTTATGCTGCATCCCTCTTGCCAGAACTGCCATTTTTATTTGGTGCAGGGGAGAACACTACTAGAGGCTTTTAATTAGAACTGTGTCAATGCTAGTTTAACTGCTCTGTCCTCTTCTTTTATGCACTGAAAATATCAGGGCATTAGAGTCTGGACGGAAAGTTACTGATAGAGTTAATAAGTCACGATTGCAACATATTTGACTAAGATAAATTTTTAACCTACAAGATGCTTTTCAAGTCTTGGTGCCTAACACAAGTGTGTGTGGGAGGTTGAGAGGGTTTTCATTTCTTTGAATACTTTAACTGTTTGTGGTGAATGAGCTTTCTTGTGCGTGTGGGAGGCTGGTATATGTGCCTCAAGTCCTTTCAGACATCACGTAACACTCTCATCTTGGTGGAACTGGATGAGCACCCTTAATGAAAGCTTGTACTTAAAATAAAAAAAAAGACCCTTTTAAAAAATTCCCTTCCTTCCCAATAATTTAAATATTGCATTGCCTTTGAAGTTGGTGGTTTATGCAAAGCTTGCTCTTAATGGGCTGCAGTGGACTTGTTCACACGTGCAAGTCCCGAGCCTTAAGCGCATTGTCAGAAGGAAAGGTGCAGAATGGCTTTTGTGCTTGGACAGAGATTAGACTATCACCCTGTCGCCCTTCAGGTGTTAGCCTGGAGCTGCCTGGAGTGAAGGGCAGCCCTCCCAAGGTTATGCTGCTGGGGGATGTGTTTCTCTCCCCTGCTCCCTTTGGAGGAAGGCAGCTGCTGCCCACAGGATTCACTGTCACGGTGCGTGAATCACCGGCTGGCTGGCTGGCAAGTCTTCACAGACAGCAGCAGTGCTAAGGGCAGGAAGGTAATGGTTTGTGTGCCCTTTCCGGAGGTGCTCTCTGCTGATTGCTCACTGGGGCTGTGCTGAGGAGCCTGTTTTCCCACTGCCTCTGCGAAACCTGTGTCAAGGATAAATAGGGGACTGCACATTCTGCACTCTCCAGCTCCTGCATTCTCTGATGAGCACCATGTAAATGGCCAAACCATCTTAGGCAAACAAATTTTTTTTAATTTCTGTCTTGATTGGTCTGTGTGTGTTTGTTGGGTACTTTTCTTATTATTAAATTTTACTTTAGGTCACTAGGTCAGTGTTGATTTGTGGATGCAGGATTTAAAGGCTAGACACTGTTTAATCCATTTGAGCATCTGGCCTTTCATAGTAGACATCCCATCTCCATGTAAGAGAGGAACTGTTAAATGTCTGGTGGAAACTAATGATTTATTTTTTAAAGGCTTTTATTTTGTTTTAATCTTTGTTAGATTATTACAAGTGGCTCTGATGTTTATGCTTAATGCAAATAAATGATTGTCAATGTAATCTGCTACATGATCTCTTGAAGGAGATTTAGTCTAAAATACAGGCTTTGGGGGCCAGCAGAGATGATGGGTCATACTGAGTATAGTGATTTGGTTTGGGTTGTTTTAAGAGGGTAAGCTAAACTTAGGTACATCATCTCACAATAAAAGGGCATTTTGAATGAACTCTCCACTAAATAGTGTCTAGAAATGCAACCTAGTCTATAATGAGCTCATAATAATCTTGTTTATAGTGTCTGTACTCACTAAGCTTTCAGGAAGCTTGTCATTAAATGGTAAAACCCTGAGTCAATATATAGGAAAGTGGCTTGTGCATAAACGATCACAATTGTTTTCTTCAAACAGACAAGTCTTTCTGCTTTTCACTTGACACATGACTGTGGAATGCTGTTTGACATGACTCGGGTTTATTTATACATTGTGTCCGGGCTGCTGCTCGGTGGAGGTTTTAAACATGCCTCATTTTTAATGTACTTTGTTTTTGCCGTTTACTCGTGCGTAGTGAGCACTAAACCCAAAAAAGCTGAGGCTCCTCACTGTTTCCTTTCAGCAGCCTGGCTGTTTCAAGGGTAAAGCCTGCAGCTCCCTCTGAAGGCCCAGCTGTTTTGGGAAGTCCTGGTGCCTGTTTACAAACTGTTCTCTTTGCAAGTCCCATGGAATAATGGAGTTCTCCAGACACTGGATGTGGGAGGATAAACCTGCTGACACAGGCACTGCTGCTGTTGGTCTGTGTGCTGGGCCTTAGTCATGTAAAATTGCTGGTGCCTTTTATGCTTTCTATGGGTGGGGTCAAAATTCAGGCATTAACAGTTTGGGTTTTTTTTTTTTTTGTTTTTTTTTTTCCCACCATGCTGGAAAGTGCTGCACCAGATTTTAGAAAACATCAAATTGGTTGAATTTGTCCTAAAGCTAAACTGGTGCAGTGAGATGGCGAGTAACTAAGTGGGAGACGCTGGCAGAGGAATTATTTTTGTGAATTGTGGTAGGTTTTTTCAGCCTTTTCCAGAGGGGCTTGCATTTAGTACAGAAGTACTTTTGTCCTTCCTCGTGGTTCCACCTCATTAAGGTGTCTAATGGAAGAACCTGGAGGCTCAGAGGTGTTCTGCAAATAGTTTCAGAAAATTTTCCTCCCAAGTAATTTTTATTCAAAGTTGGAAGAAGAACAGAATGGGATGAAATGACTGCACGCTAGCAACAGAATATCTTGAAGGGGAATTATTTATTTTTTTTTCCCCCCAGTTCATCCAGTTGTTCTTACTATATAATTAGCTGTTCATTTTAAGTATAAAAATACTACTTGGACTTATAAGAGCCATGGGAATTGTTTACTTTTTGATGAATATCTCAGCAAAGTAAGTCCTTCAGTGTATTTGGGAGAGTGGAACATTCCCATCAGAACTGGGAGGAGCCCTTTGGTCACTGAGGGGTTTTTGTGTGGCATTTCCCCACTGCCACCCTCAGTCAGGGGTAGCCTTATAACTTACCTGTCTTTTAGGTGATCAGCAGGCTTTTCTTCTGGCATACTGCAAATCACAGGCTGTTACAGCTATGGGAAGCAAACTTTAAAGAGAACTTTAAACTCTGCTAAATGATGAAAAGCCAGTGTTACTGGCTATGCTTCAGAAACTGAACAAGAAAGATTGGACTCCTTGCCAGTGTCATGAGATCCCTGTCAGTAGAAAACTCGAGCAGGCCCTTTGAGGCATGAATTCTGCTATCAGGATGGTGCTTTCTGGGCTGAAGCCAGCCTCCAGTGCTTCAGAAGAATGGTAACCCAGAGCAGCCAGATTTTGAATTGAGGGAAGAATAGCCTTCTAGTCCTGACAGATGGCTAGATGAAGTGCTTTTTCAAGTAGAAGTGCTTTTCCAGCTGGTGATCTTTGGAGGAACCTTCCTGGCAGTTTTTGTGTACATCTTCTTGCCCATCTGTAGACATTTGCTGGCTTGTGCCTTCTTCAGATTGTAGTTTTTTTGCTACCCGCTACCACAGACACACTTTACCTTCCTGGAGAGGGTGTAGGTGCAGCTAAGCCTGATATTAAATAAACAGTGTTGTAACTTGTCTGTTCTACTTCTACTTGCAGTAACACCAAAAACCAGAACAAAATCCATGTTCACCTGCCCAGTAAGGTGTTGGTGTGGTTTATAGTTGTGAGTGTCTGTTTTACATTTGTTAGCTAGGCTTGAAACAAAGATTTATGCAAACCTCTTGAGCAAAGGCTCATGAACTGGAGATTGAGGCTGCAGAAGACCTGAATTACAGACCTTTCTACTACCAAGGATTTTGTTTTGAAAGCATCAAGTAGTGCCATGGGTGGTGTGGTGTATTCCCTGGAGAGGTGTCAAACATAGCTGCTGTTTGAGTAGCAGAAGGAAAATTACCTCAAGAGATTGTAATAATACTTTAAATAAAAACTTGATTCTGTAATGAGTCATTCCTGGAGAGCAAGACCTGAACTTCTCACCTGGAATTTTTCTTCATTGTATTTCCTCCTCAGTATCAGCATCCTTTGTGTTCTCCTACACTGCTGTCCTATTTTCTACACAAGCTGATATTTATTTTATTTTTTTTATTCTCCTCTCTCTCTTAAGGAGGTCACTGATGCTCAGGAAGATGAGTGAAAGTAGCAGTTACATTGAGATTGAGACAGAATAAATAATCTGTGCTCATTTTACCTGTTCAGTGTGGTGTTGAGTATTGTTCAGCTCTCTAAAATATCAAAAGGCTTCATAGATTAAATAAGATTATCTGTTGCCTTTCTTTAAAGATCCTAAGCCACTTTTCTCTGCAGCTGAAATAGTCCTCTGGCAGCTCTATGTGTCAAGGCAGTTTCCAAGACTAATTTTGATGTCTGTTCTCTTCAGTAGCTCTTCACGCCATTGCTTGGAGCCTTATGTTGCTGTTATGACTTGGCCACCCACTATAATGGAACTGGCAAGTGTTTGAGTCCCTTGGCTTGTCAAGATTTCTGTGTGCAAGTCAGGTTCAACTGTGGAAGCTGCTACAAACACTCTTAAAGATAGCTGCTGTAAGCCAGAATAAATTCAAAGGCTCAGCGATGGAATCCGAGCTTTGTCTGAGAAGTGAAACACAACAGTTAAAATCTAATATGATGAAATATTCACAGTCAGCAGTGTGAGCACTGTTTGCCCTCAGCAGTGCTGCACCCCTCTGTTCTCTGTTGTCTGCTAGCATCCTGTTATTTTGGGGAATGCTCATTTTAAAATCTTAATCTGGAACACCCTAGATGAAGAGCCTTGCCCACGAATTTTGCCCACTTGTTCTGCAATTGTGGCCTGGTTAGGTCGTAGGAGACTCAATATTTGTATCTGTTAATAAAGCTGATTTGATTGATTTTTAAAAATATAATCTTTCTAAGCAATTGAATTAAATTTTCCAGATTTGTCACTGATTTTACTGGCCTTACTCCCGGTGTTTCCCTGGTTTGCCTGAAAATATTCTGAATATTCCAAAATTTTCACACTGTTGAAAAATTCTGAAAACAGGGGAATGTTTTTTTAGTTGCTGCTTAACACAGGAGCAAAGCTTCAGTTGGCAGCTGAGGAGTTTTTTTTTTGTCTGTGTGGGTTTTCCATGGAGTGTCCTCAGCTTGTGTGAGCAGAAGTGGGATATTCCCTCAATCTGATCCTAAACATTTTCAGTGCAAAACAATGCCCAGGACAGAGTCAGGATCAGAGGGAAAAGCCTTTCAATCCCATGTCATCTGCTTACTGTTCTTTGATACTTGAGTCTGTTCATCATGTTTTAATGGATTAAGATTTTCTTTGCACTGCCTTAATCCTGTTTATCACAAAATCAGTGGTGTTTTAGAATTTCCTTCCATAAGAAAGACACCAATGAAACCTGGCTGTGTCTGTTTTATGCCTGGCATCTTCTCTGATTCTGGGTTTTTAGAGTTCAGAGATGGCAGTAAAGGAACTGTGGGGGAAAGCTTATTGATTGCTTTTGTGTTGAGGTAAATGATGAAAAGTCATTACTGTCTGGCTGATGAGGTCTGGTGTGTGGATGGCAATAATTTAAAGGAAATTACAGTTTCATTAGTGCGGATGTGGTCTCAAAGGCTATGTTTAACTATCAGCACAACTTCACTGTATAAAAACTCTCTCTGATCTTTGACCCTTACTGCTCCAAAAGCTGAAAGACACTTCTGCATTCTCTTATTTGTCACCACTGTCTGTGATCTTTACCTTCCTTTTTTGAATCAAATAGGTTTGTTGAATTCCCTGTGATCACTTTTCTCTGGACAGTTGAGGTCCAGAAGGTGGGATGGACTGGAAAAAAATCAGCTCTATGTATTAAAGGCAGGGCAGGAAAAACCCTGCAAAGAGCCCAATTTGCTGACTGGCCTGTAAATACTAGATTATATTGGCCCTGACAGCACAAAGTAAGGAGACCACAGCTGAAAATATACTTGGGGCTGAAGGAAAGAATTGTGAACAGACAGTTTCATCTTTTGTCCTGAAACTGATCTGGTGAAAGATGTCCTTGCCCATGCAGAGTGGCATGGTCTCCACCCAAATCATTATATGCTTCTGTGATTTTTAGGAACTGATGTGTTCTGGAGGGAGCTCATCTGATACTTCCTACAGTGTGGCAGGGAGGATGGAGGAAGGGGGAAAGGTCTTGTGCTTCAGGTTTTTCCTCCTGAGAAACATGGAGTCAGAGCTAAGCTCTAAGGTTAAAAATGCCTGTACTGTCACACTTTCTGTTTAAGAAATGTAAATGGGATTCAGGGAAAGACTAAACAGATTCATGGTGAATATGGCTTTCAGCATCTGCTGAAATACAGTTGCACAAATGACCAGGGTGATCCATAAACTGATGGTGTAAGCCATGAGGCTTGTGTGTTTGATGCCTTCTGCAGTACCAAACATTTGCTACTGTTTCTTGACAGATAAAGAATATTCGACTGGGTTTTCAGTCTTTTTTTCCCCTGATTGTATTTTGTGTAGTCTTATCTACCCCAGAAATGTATTAATGCATTCCACTCTGCTGTTTGTTGTGAACCCTCCATGCAGGTTTTATTAACTCAAACCAAGAATAATTTGTACTTTATTTTTAGTATCTAGCAGTACCCTGATTTGATTTTTATATGGAAGTGAAATCACAGTCACTGCAATCTGATCTGCTTATTTTGTGAGTCTGTTGTTTGGATTTTTAATGTGGAAGGGATAATTTTAAAATTATGTATTCAGCCTTTCACTGTACTGCTGAATCTGAGGACAGTTCTGTGTGGTGGTCTTCCTGGATTGGGTCTTTTTTTGTGGGATGCACATGTGCTTTGTGTGTTGGTGTGTGACCAAAAGCTACATTAACTGGAAAATGAGTCTGCTTCCTTAAATCATAAAATGATTTTGCAGGTTATATATTTATTTTTTGTAGATAAAAAACAGGAGGCTTTAGAAATAAAAACTGTAGATAGAAAGGAGGTTTTAGAAATAGAAACTGTTAAACTATTTTTTTTTTAACAGAAGAATTGACAAATCAAACCCAGTTGATGGAGACATAGCCTTTGACCACTTTTCATGTCTAAAACCAGAAACCCTTTAACAATTGCTGATCTTTCCTTACTAAAAAAGATTGACAAATGAACCACAGATTCCTGGATATATATTTTTTTCAAGTATGGAAGGTACTTTAAGCCACAGAAACCCAGAACATAGAGTTGCCATAGAAGAAATGGTCCTTTCATAAACTCTAACAGAATAGATGGCACTCCATAATCTTTGATATAGTTCTCTGATTTCATTGAATTGCAACCATTTCATTATTTGTTTGGAGAGTTTCATAGTTGCTTGTATTCTTGTACTCTTACTCTTGGACTAAATTGCAGATACCAAGATGCTACAGTGACAAATGCTGTACAAACATAGGACAAAAAGTTCTTTTCCTCTATGAACTTCTAATGTGTGTTCTTTGAGCACAACCACAGGCTTTCCCTTTGGGACACATAATACAGCTGAGCTGGAAGGAAAGGAAAAAAGGATGGAAAAATACTGCTATTTACTTTCTAATTGTGGCATGGTAATTGTTCATCAACCTTGAGATTGCTTTTCTTGCAACGTGATGAAGTCACAGTCTCCTTGCACGTGAACCAGGAGAGCTAGGGAGGAGAGTGAGAGTTGCTCCTGATTTTCAGAATTTGGAGGGGAAAAATGTCCTTTCAAGAAATGTGTTTCTGTTGTGCTGAGATCCAGCATCCCTTAGTGTTTCTCACCTTGTTGAGGGTTAGCTGCCCATCTTTTTAAAGATATTGTTTCTTTTCCTTGTTGCAGCATTCCTAATCATCCTCCTTGCCCAGCCCACTTCTGTGTGCACTTTCCCTCCTCCTTTTTCTGGTGACCACTAATTTCCGTAGGTCACTTCCTTAATAGAAAATTTCCCTCCATCCTTTTGTTCATTATATGCCTGCAAATCTTGTGTTGTGATGTGGCTGTTTCTTCCTTCCTTACATGCCACTGGGGCAAAGCTTGAGGGACGCACTTCAACGAGACAGCAGTTTTAAATAAGTTGTGTGCTTTGGGTTTTTTTTTTTAAAATATATTTTGTTTAAGCCACCCAGGCTTTTGCACAAAATCACTTGTTCCTGATTTTGGCCTGGAAGGACAGCATGTGGAAGGTCTGACAGAAGTGAGGGTCACTCTGGGACACGGCTCTCTGGTGTCCCGTGGCTGATCCCATTTCCCTAGGAGCAGCTGGGAGCCAAGTCAAACCCCTCTGCAGACTGCTGCCCAGCTCGTGAGAGGGGCTTTTAACAGCACCTCGGGAACTCTCTGGGGGTGAGGACAAAGCCTGCTTTAATTTCTGCCCATGCCCCAAATCCTGTGATTTTGGAGCACTGGGGTGTAACGGAGAGGAGAAAGTGGAGCTCAGTGTGAGTCAGCCACAAGGGCTTTTTGGGAGCCCTGTGAAAGGAGCCTTCCTCCCTGGGACCCACTGACCTGTCTGTAGAGCTCTCAAATGGGAAAAGAAAGCTGGGAGGTGCTTCCATACTGGAGTTCAGAAGTTCTTCTTTTGAATTCCGTGTCAGGGTGCTGGTGGGTTTGCAGCCAGCTTTGCCTGGGACAAAAATCCCTCTCCATCGCTGGTTTACGTAAAATGTGCATCACCTTCTGATGCATGATCTGCAGCAAAGCTTTTCAAACACTTTGTGCCTGAAGGGAGTCTGCAGGAAGGAGGAGAGAAGCAGAAGACAGCCACACTGGGTGCTGGACTGTGATTCACTGTCACATGAGCCAGTTTGGGTTTGGGGGCTGTGTGTCACAGCGACACACTGCTCACGTAGCTCTTTAATACTTAGCTCAGCTTTCCAGGTTTCCTAACGGTGCTCATGTGACTTCCTTCTCAACTTCACATTAGGAATATTCAAATGAGTTACGTACACAGTTCGAGTCCCCTTGTCTGCAAAATGGGGAAAGTGCTGATAGAAAGCTGGTACTGCTTAGTCTTGGAGGTGGAAAAAAAAGTAAGTGCCATCAATTTACTGTGAGATGTTTTTGAAAACCTAATTATTGGAGTGAGGAAGTCATACATGAGCCAGTAAGTTTGATTTGGGGTAACATAGTTTCATAGAACTAGTCTGCTGTGCAAGGGCTAAAAGCATACTGCATTTAGTCTGTGTAGTTATTCTGGTTGCAATAAATGATAGCAACTTCTTATCTTAGTAGTATGACTTTTATGGCACATTAATGAGAATGTTTGATTTATTTAACTAGTTGTTTTCTGTGCCTCCTCACCTGCCTTTTAGAGAAAATGAATGAAACTAACCTTATTTTTTAATTAACTTTTCTTTCAAGTTCATAGCATGTTTTGGTGACAGGGAAGTCATAGCTGCACCTCTTGTTGATGAGTTTTCAGCTAGTACTTGCATTGTGCAATTTCCATGTTTCTGCTTTTATAGAAAGCAAAGTTGGGCGTAGAACACTTGTGAAACCAGGGTAATAGGTTAATGAGATATTCCCCTTCTAGCAGTTTAATCTCTTCCAAATCCCCTTATCTGCTAGCTAATCAAATAGATATGGAACAATTAATATATTACTCTTTTTTTTTTTTTTTTTTTTTTAAAAGAGGAGTTAAATTTGTATTTCAGAAATGGGCAGTGGTGACTTCTTTACACCCGTTCAAATGGTGCTACTCCTGGAAGTGAAATAGGATCCCCGGGTTTCTTTCATGTGTCTAAAATTCCTTCTTTCTGAGAGGGAGCAGAGCTGCAGTGACTCTCCTGTCTGGCCCCTACTTTTCCTTGTATGACCCCTTCTTTTCTCTTTGCTTGCAGTGGGAAGTAACAATTTATGTAGCTGCTTATCTAAAACAATTGCTTCTTCAATTCTTTTGTAGCCATTTGTCTTACGGTTTTCTAACCTCCTGTATTGTTTGTGTCAATATTGAAATCTATATTGCTGATCCACTCTGGATTTAAAATCTGGCAGGTACTTGTGTGACAGGCATCACCAGTGGTTTTCCTGGGTTGGGAACAGTGCACCTGGCTGAGGAAGGGCTGGCAAAGCCCTCACTCACTGACAGATGGACAAACCAGACTCCTGGGGAAAGTGGCTTGTTCCAAAGGTGGGAAACTGAGTGGAAAATTTATCTTCTCCACAAAGGCTTTCCTGGGGCAATAAGGTGTTCTGTTATTAAGGCACTTCATGTGCAAGCCCAAGCAATGGGCAAGCTTTGAACTCCTGGAGGTGAACTGTCAAAATACAAATATAACTGATGCATTGGAGTTCTCTTGGTCTGATTATGAAACTCAGCTAATGCTATTTTCTATTTGAAGGGTGCATTGATGACCTGGGTGAGTAAAATTTGTATGAGTCTTTAAGAAGCCTGGGATTACTTGCTAGGAGTATCAGGGATGAGGAAATGCAACTTCCTAGCTCAGCAGTTTAAAAATAAATGCTCAAAACAGAAAGAAATCTTGTAAATCTTGGCCGAGGTGCTAAAAATGTGTTCCATTTAGGTTTCAAATCCATATGTGTGGAACTTGCATCTGCTCATCTCAAGACGAAAAAGGCACCAAAGTGTTGAAATAAGTGCAGGAAAGTTGTTTTTTTGCCGGTTTTGGCAGTATCCTTCTGCAGTACAACATCTGTAATAGAAAGGAAACAATTAGCTGCTCTTTCCAGAGGGCTGTCCCCTCAGTGACAAACAGATTCTCATGGATTGTTTTGCAATCTGCAGTGTTGAGAGTGTGGGGATTGCGAGTGGCTGGAGATGGAAGGGGCTGCAGGGGCTGTGGTTTGGACCAGTGCAGAGGTTGAAAATGATCTCAGCTGGCTGCTGTATTCTGATTCGTATTGTCAGAACTGACAGGGCTGGATTTAAATCCCGGGTTTTTTCTCCTGCCGAGATGAATGTGTGCCAGCTGGGGATCACATGGTGTGGGAGCTCTGAACAATAAAAGAAAGTTACTTGGGGTAACTTCCCTTTCCAGCTAATCCTTTTGCTTTTTGAAACTGCATTTCCTCAGTTCATAATTCACTCTAATATCTTTGTATTGTGCCCTGGAGCACGATATGTAGTTTATGTAATTTAAAAATTGATTTTAAATTATTCTAATCAATTTTAATCTATGCCAAATAAACTAATGCTTTCATTACAATTCTTTAACGTAGATGCTTTTGGTCAGTGCTCTGGCATCCTGTGTGTCCTATGTACTTAATTCTAGGCATAAATTTAAAGAGAGATTAGGAAATGCAGGGCATGATTTGAAACGAGCACCGTGCAATACAAAGGGAGAACAAAGCAACAAACAGAAAAATGTACTAACCCATCCTTTAACCTTGACGCTGCTGCAATTTCAAACAGCAACGCAATTAATGAGACAAAACTTTCATAACGGCTGAAGTATTAGACAAAACAACTTACAGTAGTCCCTCCTCCTCCTCTCTCCAGCAGTTTGTAGGGTTACATAAGCCGATTTCTTTGTTTTTCCTCTTTCCTCGTGGGCAGCCTTCGCCGTTTCCCCGCAGCTCCGCGGTGCTGGCGGTGCGCTCGGAGCGCGGCTCGCCCT
>VXBS01010562.1:39615-66630 GCA_013400255.1 Sitta europaea | reverse complement strand
GGAGTTAAATTTGTATTTCAGAAATGGGCAGTGGTGACTTCTTTACACCCGTTCAAATGGTGCTACTCCTGGAAGTGAAATAGGATCCCCGGGTTTCTTTCATGTGTCTAAAATTCCTTCTTTCTGAGAGGGAGCAGAGCTGCAGTGACTCTCCTGTCTGGCCCCTACTTTTCCTTGTATGACCCCTTCTTTTCTCTTTGCTTGCAGTGGGAAGTAACAATTTATGTAGCTGCTTATCTAAAACAATTGCTTCTTCAATTCTTTTGTAGCCATTTGTCTTACGGTTTTCTAACCTCCTGTATTGTTTGTGTCAATATTGAAATCTATATTGCTGATCCACTCTGGATTTAAAATCTGGCAGGTACTTGTGTGACAGGCATCACCAGTGGTTTTCCTGGGTTGGGAACAGTGCACCTGGCTGAGGAAGGGCTGGCAAAGCCCTCACTCACTGACAGATGGACAAACCAGACTCCTGGGGAAAGTGGCTTGTTCCAAAGGTGGGAAACTGAGTGGAAAATTTATCTTCTCCACAAAGGCTTTCCTGGGGCAATAAGGTGTTCTGTTATTAAGGCACTTCATGTGCAAGCCCAAGCAATGGGCAAGCTTTGAACTCCTGGAGGTGAACTGTCAAAATACAAATATAACTGATGCATTGGAGTTCTCTTGGTCTGATTATGAAACTCAGCTAATGCTATTTTCTATTTGAAGGGTGCATTGATGACCTGGGTGAGTAAAATTTGTATGAGTCTTTAAGAAGCCTGGGATTACTTGCTAGGAGTATCAGGGATGAGGAAATGCAACTTCCTAGCTCAGCAGTTTAAAAATAAATGCTCAAAACAGAAAGAAATCTTGTAAATCTTGGCCGAGGTGCTAAAAATGTGTTCCATTTAGGTTTCAAATCCATATGTGTGGAACTTGCATCTGCTCATCTCAAGACGAAAAAGGCACCAAAGTGTTGAAATAAGTGCAGGAAAGTTGTTTTTTTGCCGGTTTTGGCAGTATCCTTCTGCAGTACAACATCTGTAATAGAAAGGAAACAATTAGCTGCTCTTTCCAGAGGGCTGTCCCCTCAGTGACAAACAGATTCTCATGGATTGTTTTGCAATCTGCAGTGTTGAGAGTGTGGGGATTGCGAGTGGCTGGAGATGGAAGGGGCTGCAGGGGCTGTGGTTTGGACCAGTGCAGAGGTTGAAAATGATCTCAGCTGGCTGCTGTATTCTGATTCGTATTGTCAGAACTGACAGGGCTGGATTTAAATCCCGGGTTTTTTCTCCTGCCGAGATGAATGTGTGCCAGCTGGGGATCACATGGTGTGGGAGCTCTGAACAATAAAAGAAAGTTACTTGGGGTAACTTCCCTTTCCAGCTAATCCTTTTGCTTTTTGAAACTGCATTTCCTCAGTTCATAATTCACTCTAATATCTTTGTATTGTGCCCTGGAGCACGATATGTAGTTTATGTAATTTAAAAATTGATTTTAAATTATTCTAATCAATTTTAATCTATGCCAAATAAACTAATGCTTTCATTACAATTCTTTAACGTAGATGCTTTTGGTCAGTGCTCTGGCATCCTGTGTGTCCTATGTACTTAATTCTAGGCATAAATTTAAAGAGAGATTAGGAAATGCAGGGCATGATTTGAAACGAGCACCGTGCAATACAAAGGGAGAACAAAGCAACAAACAGAAAAATGTACTAACCCATCCTTTAACCTTGACGCTGCTGCAATTTCAAACAGCAACGCAATTAATGAGACAAAACTTTCATAACGGCTGAAGTATTAGACAAAACAACTTACAGTAGTCNCTGGCCGGCTGGCTCCGGGCACACCGCCTCTGGCAGCCTGTAGGGCTCGGCCATGGGATAAACGGGAGCCTCCCGTAGCACTGTTGCCGTCCCAAACCAGCTCCTCCGCGGTGGTGCCGGGTTCCATTTGCCAGCGATGTCTGCTGAGCCAGGTAAGGCTGACCGCGATGCTTCTGGTGGGCTTTGCTCTCGTCAGGGCTCAAAGCGTGTTTGTGTCCGGAGACACCAAGAGTTAAACTCTCCAGTCCGAGGCACACAAAGCGGTGAACATCAGCTGCCTTGTGATGCAGTACAGCTGGAATGCTCTGGTGCCTTTTCCCTCCCGTTGAAGTCTCCTGAGCTGACTGCCTGATGCATCTGCCGCACCAGTCACCCCGCTGCTTTTGGCTTGTTCTGCTGCTGCTCTCACCGGCTCGGGCCTTTCTGAAAAGCAACTCAGTTTTTTGATGTTTATAAGTGTTTTCAGCTCCTGGCTCATTCGGCAGCTTCACTGAGCTCTGTTCATAGCTGTAAGGTTTCTACATCTCTATGAGAAAGCATTGCCTCTAAGATTTATATCCCACATAAGATTTGCATCCTTGTTTTAGAAAGTAGGTGTACACTTGTGACTTACACCCAGCTTTTCATGTATAATGTTGCAATAATCCATCTAACTGATGCTTATGCTACACTTAATGTACAGAACTGGCTTCCAGAATTTAAAAAAAATCTTTTATTGCACCATCCAGTGAAAGGTTTGGACTTTTTTTCCATTGTATGCTTGTAAATGTGTTTTAAAGAATACTATTGAAAATACTGCTTTGCTTCTGAGTGCATTTTTCAGTTCTGACAAAAATTCAGCTTGGGCTAAGTTCAAAAAAAAGGCATACCCAACCCTATAACTTAGTGTAAACCAGGAAGTATTCTGAATTCGGTTTTTCACAGAGAGATGGGTGAAGCTGATGTGTGGAAGGTCTGGGTCTAGCATGCCAGTCTCCTTCTCTGGAAACCCCCTGCGGCTAAAGAGAGGGCAGGAAGTTACCAGCAGAGTTTGAGATTTGCTGGAGAAGCTTGGTGTATGAAAATAGTTCTGTCCAGTTCTCCTGATTCAGTACCTGTGGGCATCTGCTTTATTAGGGGGGGTACAAAGAATACATGTTATAAAAAAATTCTATTAGCTCCTTATCTGTTTTAGGAGCAAGTTTGAGACTGCCCTTTTCCCTCTAGCTTTTAATAATCAACGAAAAGGGTGGGAATCACACCTTTCCTTCCACTCCTTACCATTTTGTTGTATTCTGAGAAGAATTTATGTGTGCAAGTAGGAAACTTTCTTTCTCTGATCTGTTTCTCAGGAGCTGTTTTCTATGATATGTAATGCAAATGCTTTTCCTGTGAATGTGACACGAACCCCTATGGATTTTTCAGGAAGGATAACTTGGTGTTATAACCACTATTTCCTCTTCCCCTTTGGCTTACTTTCAGTCTGCAAAGGCAAAGGCCTGCAGAATTCTTACATGTAACAGTGGCAGTCTAAATGTCAAAGAGTGGTGAAGCTGTGATATTTGATTTTTTTTTTTTTTTTGAGATTAACTACGTGATGCACAAATAAATTTGTACATGCATTGAGGGGACATAAATTACACTATCAGGTGTAGGAGACCTATGGACACAGTCAGTGCATAGAGAAAGGTTGACAGCAAATAATTCCAGTCTGTGTGGTTTTAAATCAAGTAGACACATATCCCTGGGTCTAAACAGTGTCAGAGAAGCATTGGCCACCTCCAGTCTGAAGCACAGGGAAATCCTTCCAGTGCTGCCTGCTGGGGCTGGGTGAGAGGGCAAAAGGAGGGACAGTACCTACAGGAATTATAAATTCACATAGCAGTTCATTCATTGTCACCATGTGACGTTTGGGCAGTTGAATGAATCCAGGTACCTGAGCAAAGCAGTTTTTCCAGGCACTAAAGGCCACAACAAATATGTAGAATGTACCTTTACTGGAGAGCTGATGTTTTTGAAGACTTGAACTTTATAGATTCATGTTCTTTTAGTAGTAGTATTCACTAAAAGGGAAAAAGCTGATTTCAAGCAATGACTTTTCAAAGGGTCATTGATACCATGGCTCAGAAGTCAACAGGGACTCCAGTGTTTTAATTACTTTCATTCATTTGCTTTTCTTTGAGCCTGCAGCACTGAGTCTTATGTCAGTCTTTTATGTGATATATAAACAGAAAATGTCTGTTGGTTTGGATCAATGCTTGTAAACCCAATGTATGTGTTGAGTCTTTACTAAAAATTAAAAATATTTGTATAATTCTCCCCTTCTCTCTCTCTCCCCTTCTGCTGTGGATTTATAATTATTATACAACAAAGGATTAAATTTCTTTAGTGTTAAGAGTTTGGAACTTTAGTGCCCGTGTATTTCTTACAGTTTGTCAGGCAATGCTTGACTTTGAGAAGGACAGGTAGTTAGGAAACACAATCTTTCCTTTACATTACCATAAAATATTTAATATATTTTGATTGCTCTTGCTTGCCTGTGAGAAAACCTCTGCAGTCCCGACCCATCACTATAAAAAAGGAAACAAAAAGAAGGGGAGGCAACAGCTTGTTTGAGTCATGTGAGGTGCAGAGGGATTGGAGTACTGCCAAACCTTGTATTAGAAAAGAAATTAAATGCTTAACCTTAAACAAATGTTATTTTTACGAGTAATTTCATAGGGTTTATTTGCTCTCTGTTTTGGAAAACTTTTTTTCCCCCACCATGCAAGCTATCCACTTTTTTTTTTAGTGACTGTTACGATGCTCTTTCTTCTGATGCCAAGAGTTGCGGCTCTAAGGAGAACTCTGAGCATTACACAGGAGTCAGCAGCTTTGTGAGCAGCCCCAGTGATTCAGGGGGCAGCTGCTGCCAGGTCCCTCCCTGGGGCTCCTGGGCTCATCCTGGAGCCAGCTCAGCTCGCTCCTACTCTGCAGAGTTCTGGTGGTAAAACCCCAGTGCACTCGCCCCGGGAGCTGTGCGGGCTTGGAGAGAAACCCAGCGAGCCCTAGAGCTGGTAAGAAGTGAGCAGTGGGAATTACAGGGATGGAAAGGATGGAATTTCTCATCTTGGAGGGGGATCCTCACTCTGGGGGAGCTGCAGGTTGGGTGGGAACAGCCTGGGGCCTTCGAACGTTTGAAATGTTTGCCAAGTGAAAGGCTGCACATCCTTGAGGTGTGTTGGACAGAACTTCAGCCATTTCCAAATTCTTTCTCTTCTTGAAGTGTATTTGGGTTTAACGTATTTTTACATTACATTACTTCTTAAAAAAATAGCATTTCTTATTTATTTGCACACTCGAAGAGAAATATTCATAGGAATATAAAGCTTTTTTTGAAGAATAGGATAAGTTTTCAAGTTTGTATAGATACAAGATACTCGAATTCTCCAGCTTCGTAAGTTTTCATAAGAAATTACATTCAAAACTCATATTACAGTTGCTGGTTTTATTTTTTAAAAACAGTAGATTTTAAATAGAAGCCTAGAAAAGAGAGGAGAGAGAACTAAACAATAGAATACTTCAGGATTTTAGTTTCTCAGCCTGTTCAAAGCATGAAGTGTAAAGCTGTTTCAATCTGTGTAACGTTCAAGAGGCAAATGCATTCATGTGCAGGTCTGTTAACCTGGAGTGAATTTTGTGGACAGCACAAAGAGTGATCATCTCTGGCAGTTAAGGGCTATGGGATTTTTTTTTCCCCATTTGGATTCCAGGCAACTTGTATTTGGCTTCCTTACATAAGGATGATGATGAACCAGTGGGTTAATGTGAAATGGTGATTGGTTTCTTGTTCCTGACGGAAAAGAGGAGATGCAAAAGCTGGCACAATTGTGGCAGGCTTTAAAGAGACTGGACAAGGAAGGTCCTTCCTGAATGATTTCACAGGAAGGCTCTAAATGCACTTAAACGAGGCTTTTTGTGGCTATTCTTCACTTTTTTTTCCCCTCAACCAGGTCAAAAGCAGGAAGCACTTGAATTCTTGTGGCGTGTCCAGCTTGGGGTTCTTTATATTTCTGGTTTGGTGCCGGGAGCATTCCCAGAGCTGCCTGTTCCGCAGTGCTTGGGAGCTGGTGGTTGTTAATTCCTTGGCCGGGGGAGCTGCCCCGCGCTTCTCCCCCTCCCCACCTTCCTCTTTATTGTCAAGTTCACGAGTTTACATTTACTTGTAACCTTTCGTGTAACAGGAAGCGCTGCCTGGTAGCCCGTTGTAATGCTATTGTGCCTAAATACCCTGCTGCCTGGTCTACAATTAGGGCAGAGTTCAAGCCATCCGTTTTTAGATGATGTTGGGTTTTATTATTTTTTTCCCCCTTTCTTGTCTCTGTTTTCTCCAGCCCCGCTGAGATACGATTCAGTAAAATCAGTATTAAAAACAGTATTAACATCAGTATTAAAATCAGTATTACCTAGTGGCTACTTGCTTCTGGAAAGGGAATCTCGTCTTCCTTTCCCTGTCAATAAGTTTGCATCTTTCCCCAAGCCCCAGTGCACCTAAGGTGAATAAACGCATGGGAGCAGCTGCTTTGCTTTTTTGGCAGGGTTAAGTTTCCAATGGTTTCCCTTTCCCAGCCTGCATCCTGGGGCTAGATGGGTGCCAGCACTGTGCACACCAAGTGGTGGGAGCGGGCAGCCAGGAGGAGGGAGGGGAGGGCTGGAACAGCTTGTGTCCCTGACAGCTGGATGAGCCCTGGGACTCATGGACTGCCTCAGCAGCTGGATCAGGGAAACAGTTTCCATCTCTCAGCTGTAATTTTATTGACTTGTATTGAGTAATCGACTTCTTTCTGGATCTTTGGCTCTTGTGTGTTTTGGATATGCTATATTATGTATTTATTTCTTTAAATGACTTGAATGCACGTGTATTTTACAGCTTCTGCTCAGATCTTCTGAAATAATAAATCAGTTACAGTTTCAACCTTCTGTAATTAGATACTTTATTTTTTTCCCCTTTGGGTCTGTGGGGGCTTTTTGCTTTGGGTTGTTTGGCATCCTGTTCCTAAAAATGCTTTCTTTTAGTCCTTTTATCTACAGAAATAGCTGATTTCATGTCTCAAAGCATATGGAGAGTTTCCAAAATAGCTCTGAGTTGAGATGAAAAAACTGCACAGATAACTGGGCAGAGAACAAGATTAAAGTGTCAGTGACTCGTTAGAGAAGTTCAGAAGCAATGAATACTGAGCAAAATGATGAAATTTATAGTTAGCTCAAATTTCTCTAAGCACACTGTTATTTTATAATGGCTTATGAATTATAGAAGGGGAGGTCTTTCTGTCACTGTCTGAGTAATCCCTGCACTTGCCTGGTGAGCATATGCTAATGAATCCCCTTGAGCTATTCCAGTGATTTGTATGAGATAGTCAGCTGCATTTTTTTACTTCAGTTGACCCCAATATTGCAAGTGCTTTCCTTTATACAAACTTAATTTGGGCTGCTCAACATGGTGTCATACTCTTTATCTGATATGTGATAAAAGACAGAAGAAAATAAATCATCTTGAAACTTGACAAATAAAGTGAAAGAAACACCAGGCTCAGTGCAACAATCCTTGCCCAGACAAGTGATTCTTCTGTGATCAGTAAATCTGTTTTTTTACGAATGGGATGTCTTCTTTAGTAAATAGGAGCTTGGGGCACTTAGTAAATGATGATTTCCATCTGTGCAGAATATGCTGGTGACAATTAAAAACTGAGTGAGAATTTTCATTGTTGCATAAAATAATAGTTGAGGGGACATTGCTCACCTCACACAGCTCTGCAGAGAAAACTTAAATGAAAAAATAATTGTGGGAAACTGCAGAGGAGGCATATCCTGTCAGTTTTTTCTTGTGGTGGGGTTTGTAATCAAAAGTATTAATACAGTAGGAACTCAAGAAAGCCACACACAAAACTTGCTCAAGGCCTTCCTTCATCAATCATGATGGAAGCTGTAAAGGGACCATGGCATAGGGAGGGGGAAGTGCCCCCAGGTACAGAACTCACCAGCACTCCCACCATGGGGAGGAGGTTGACAGGGGCAGTCAGGATGCTGCTGCAACTTTGTGAGATGCAGTTATGTGAGGAGCAGCTCTCCAGCTGGAAGTGGCCATCACAAGTTATGGCACTGGCCAAAGGCAGTGCTGACAAGGAGGGAGGAATTACCTGAAGTTACCTGGTGCAGAAATGAGACAGGAGCAGCAGGGCAGCCAGCTTGGGCTGTAGGGTCAGCCTGCCCTGCCTCTTCCTGGGGTGATGGAGCTGATGCTTCTCATTGTACCCATTTTCTTTCTTGGTGTTTCTTGTTCTGTGGCTTTGGATCCTGTGGTTCTTAGCTACGTGAAGTTCATGGTACGTGGCTGTAGGGTCAGGGACTGTATTCACTTGTAAGTCTTGTAGTCATAATAAAAGCAAAGCAAAATTATCATCCAAGTCTGCTGAAGGATTTGGACATTTTTTCGTGAAACACAAGCCATGAAAAGTCTGTACAAGTTAAAGAATACTATTGCATGTTTTCTCTCTAGACTTTGTGCTTGATAATACGTGTTCAAAGATTAAAGTGAAAACAAGGCTTTGAGGGAGCATATTGTAACACAGGAACTAAGTATGTGGAAGAGGAGTTCTGTTACTTTATTCCTGTACAGAACTCCTCACACTTGGAGCTCTCCCTTCAGTCATGTCTTTCTGGAGATGTGGTTTGAACATTTTTTTTCTCTGTGTATTTTAAGAAATCTCCATTATTCATTAAATAACTGGTGAACTATTCCACCATCAGCAAAGCCATGGTCACAGTGTGTACAAGTGTAGGTGAGTAATAAAAACCTTAGTGGAGAAATGCTGTGGTTTGGCAGAGGACCTCAGCCATAAGCTTTTACTTTCAAACTACAATCATTTGAAGTTCTGTAGGGTGCTTTTTGCTTTATTGGGACAGCATCAGCAGTGCATGTTATATTATTGTGCTAATCCGAAACTGAAACAAATGTTGAAAGATAATCCCATTAATGGTTGACTCATTTTAATAAGAGTCACAGCAGATGTGCAGGTTTGCCTGCAAGGAAACAACTGTCAGAGCCAAAAGAACAAAGATCACAGCCAGACAGGACAACAGACTGAAGCACACTGAGTCTGCCTCCTGTAGCCTTGGCAGGACATTTGTAGTGACTGTGGAATTCAGTGTTCAGTTCCTTGCTTTGCATGATTCACTGTATGCTGAGACTGACATCAGGGGATTACTGATAAATCTTATTTAGTTAATATTTTGGTGCTAACTGTTAAAGCTTTATCATCTTGAATTTGTTGCCTTTAGTATGTATCCTACTTAAAAGTGGTGGCACCCATAGCAACTCCATCTTTTTAGTAGAAATTACTGAAAGCTCTATTTCAGTCTAGAAATGAAAGTTACCACCAGAAACATGCATGATTTCTTCCAACCAAAACAGCTGTAATGCTTGGCAAAACATGGGCAAAGCAGCATGGAATGCTCAAGTCTCCTGAACACCTGCAAATCAAACCAAAGCAGTAATGTCTCCTGTTAGACCAAGCAGATACAGGAACATTTGGTATGGGGTTCTGTCACTGATGCTGTGCCTAACCCACCTCAGTTTATTAAAAATGAAACTATTTCGAAAGTAGTTTCTCCTTCTAGAACAATTTGGGTGTTGTGCACAGTTAAAGTCACTGAAGTTCCTTTCAGTTTTCCTTCTGTGTTGCTGCTCTCTTTCTTGCCAGTGGTTCTCACAGTGTTGTGCATACCACAATCTGGGAACCTTTGCTTCTCTGTTACTTAGTAAGGTACCATATCTACCAAGAAATTAAATATTTTCTGGTTCCTGGAAAGTGTCATGTAGCAAGTGTTCGGTGTGACAGTTTGCAATTCATTAATGTTTTCTGTTTAACATCACGTGTTGTGAGGACATTCCCAAGGGTCACTGAACTAAAATAGCAGTATTTATATACTTTTTGCAATCTGCAGTTTATATCTACCATAGTCACATGAAGATCTATTTACTCCATGCAGAAAATGCTATGAAAGGCAGGTAATATTGGTTTGGTGGTTCTGTTAATGTTTGTATGCAGTGAGAAATAAGAGTTTTATATGGTTTACATCTTTTTTACTCCAAGAAAATGGTCTACCTTCTTCTGTTGAACTTAGAATATTTTTGCCTGTGTCTGGGGAATAGCTCTGCAAGGAAAAACCCCTAGCTTTTTGTGTTTTGTCAGCATACGTATCTGAACTAATCCTTTAATAGAACCTGATCTGTCCCCTATACTTTGCCAAGATTCCATTTTTCAAAGATAATTCTAAACTGTCTGTTACTTGTTATTTTTTTTTCTGGCCAGCACCTTCTTGCAGAAAAAAACCTAATTTATTTGGTGAGACAGCCCTCCTGACTTCAGCAAAAGTGTTTTTTTTTTTTTTTCTCTCTTTTTGCAGTGTTTGGTTATCAGCTATTTACAGTGTTTCAGCAGTGGCTCACCACAGTAAAGGCTGGCCTGATGTTTAACCTTTACAGCTCATCTGCACAGAACAGAATATCAGCATGGAGGTTCTGCACTGTTCTGCAGCTGAAAACTTTCAGAATTCAATCACCACTGCACAACTGTGTAATTAACCTGGAATGATAGCTTTTAATAGAAATCGGAGGAAGGAAGATTTTTTTTTTTAATGGGACTTTCTGCACTATTCTGCAGCTGAAAACATTCACAATTCTATCACCACTGCACAAGTGTGTCATTAACCTGGAATGACAGCTTTTAATAGAAATTGGAGGAAGGAAGAGTTTTCTTTTTTAAATGTGAGGAATGTTGACTTCCTTCCAGACTTCCTACTCTCCTCCTTCACACTCCTAATTCTCAGCAAATTTGAGCTTAGTCCAGTTGTTTCTGACATTGGGTTTGCTTCAGCAGTGTAAGCCTCTTAGGAGCACGTCAGCTCCCCTCACAGAAAGGATAAACCTGTGAAGGGGAGGTAGCAGGTTAGTCAAGACTTTGGTTTGAGGGCAGGTTTGGGCACAACTGTGTGCAAAATCTGTGACCTCATGTACTGGGTGTCTGGCTCAGGCCTCACCATGTGGTGTTGTAGCTGAGAAGCCACTTTGTGTCCTCTTGCTGGTGCTCAGGAAGCTGGCTGTATAATTTAAGAGAAGTAATTTTGATCCTTTGATTTTGCCTCTTGTCACAAGAGACTAATTCTGTCCCTGTAGATTTTGTTTACATCCAGAAACACTGCATTTCTTTCATTCAGAATGTATGAACAAGAGTGGGATCACAGTGGTAGTAAAAATTAAGACAGTGCTGCAACAGTAGAGGAGCACTAAGTGGGAATGAAAATAAATACAACAGCAGATCTGATGGTGTTGAGACTGGCTTATGGAACTGCTGACAGAGGACCTATCAAATGCTAAGACATTACTGTAATCTTTGTGAATATAAATAAGCTGTTTTTTGATCTTACTGGCATTTCAAGCTGGCTGATTGTTTGTCTAAATGTTCATGGATCCAAGTTATTTCTAATTAAAATGCCCTGAAAAAAATAGATAATGAATCACCTAGCTTCAAACATACTTGCAGATGCAAGCGTGTTTGCAAGCATTCCAGCTTCTCATTTCCTTGCAGATGATAAGCAAAATAATTAAGCACTTATCAAATTTGCACTGTTTATTTCTATTTTTGCTAAGTTATTATTACCCCTTTCTCCCTTACATTTCTTAAATCTTTCCCCACCTTTCTCTCCTCATCAGTGTATTTAATTATTCCTGATTATAAGAGAGGGGTATGAAGCACGTACCAGTCAGCACAGTAAGTGGCTGGTAGTATTTTGTTGTGCATTGCATTTCTGACTTCAGGTAAAATTTCTCAGTTTCTGTAATTCATAGGAGTAGCAGAAGTGCTCATGTGTTTCTTTAATCAGGTCAGAAATAATCATGATGGGGTTCTACTTCAGCCCAATAAAAGGTGCAGGTTTTTGCAATGTCTGCATTTTTACCTATCTAATGAAAATTTACATTGTATTTACAGGGCAACAACTGTATTTTGAAAAGGCAGACTGTGTTACTGCATACTTAAACCTAGAGAATTGAGCAGCCCTGCTGAAATGCATGCTGTTGATTGTGGAGCAAGTATTTGGGCTGAATATTGTGTGTTTGGGGCTTTTGTTATAACAAATTGTATTATTATGTTACAATGCACTTGCATGCAATACTAGATACAGGATTTTCACCACAAGTTTGTGTTTCTGCCACACTGTTATTGTCTGCATCACCTGGAAGGTGGTATTGTTCCTGGATGTGAAAGGATGCTTTTTGCCCAGAGAACTTGACTGCACAATTTTGTACAGAAATATGCTGTGGCTCAATTTCTGTTACCTTTTACCATTCCAGCTATACATGGCTTGAGGATGTGACATGATTAACAAAATCACTACTTTGACATGTAGGCTAAATGTCTGCAGCATATCCATCTCGAGCAAATAAGGTTCCCAGAGAAAAAGGAGAATTTCTTTAATGGCTTGTACAGCAATAACAAATTTGCAGCCACTCTGTTGCCCCACATGTGCTAGTTGTTGGTGTGAAGCCAGAGCACATCTTGAATCAGAACACCTCTTGGAGCTTTTGTTTCCTATAAGCAGTTGCAGAAATTCTAGAGAAGCACTCTTTCTGTTGCTTGTGTTACCATTCTGTATTACAGTGGACGAGCTTCAAAAAATGTTTTTTGCCCACTGAATGCAACTAACATTTGCCAGTCTACTTTGAACTATGTGATGCTGACAACAAAATTGATTCTTAAGGCCACCTTATGTTTTGGCATTAAAGATTTGTTTTCAGCTGTTTGCTGGACTTTGTATTAAGGCTCTGTGTAAGTGCATGTGTAAACCAAGTAGAATGAAAGTCTGAACAGCTGCTTGAGGAACTGGGCTTGTGTTGAAATGATCTCAGGCAGGTCTAAGGAAGGGCTGCTGCTGAGGGGAGCTGTCCTGTGCCCTTCCAGCCCTATTCAGCCATATGAATATTCATATTCATGTTCCTAGTGCAAGCAGAGCTGGGGCAGCTGTGAGGTGGGACTGATCCCAAGTGCTCTCCAGCTCCCACCTGCCACATTGCTGCTGCTCATCTCACTGTGCAGAGCAGCAGGGGCTGGTGCTGGCCCAGCAGAAGGAGTAGCCAGAAGCAGAAGCTGGAGCAGAAGGTGGGACTGTGGCTGACCACAGAGCAGCTCTACTCTCAGCAGCAGCTCTGTATTTGGCTGGCCTTACGTGATTGTGAGAGATAAGCTTCAACAGACCTGAATGCCTTGATAAAGCTGTGTGCACAAAATAAGTTCCTGTTCTGGCCACAGCAGAACCTCATTTTCTTAGGTAGTCCTTATAATAATAAATAAGGTACCATTTTGATTTTTAGCCTTGGCCTGGACAGTTGGCACAGCAGTGCCCCTTTCTGAGCCGCACTCTGAGAGGTGTGGATCTTGCAGCATGTTGGCTGGCAAATCTGCAAAGCTAATTAGTTTTCAGAAAGGTCTAAGGCTTCACACTTTGACCCTCACTGCAAACTTTTAATTGATCTGAATATAGGATTTTAAATTGTGTGCAATTGCCCAGCCAATTTGTGCAACCTCCTGATCCCACAGAAGTTACTCTTCTTAAATTTGTTTCTGAATTTAGGATTTCCCAATTAGAGTGTGAACTGCTACATTTGTAGCAGTATTTGCATGGGATTCTGTTGGAAAGGGAAATTCTGCCCCTCAGCTCTTTGGTGGAGTCAAGGAAAACTTGCTGGTACAACTCCCTGTACCCTCAGCTTGGTCTTTCTAAGAGCTTTTGGTACTTTTGGAGAGACAGATAGGGCACTTAAAGTACCTTGTTGGGCTTTGAGGAATGATGTGGGACAGAGTTCTCACTGCTGTAGTACAAGACAACTTTTTGTGGATGGGAGTGATACCAAAGGAAACAGAGTCAAGGAATCTCTGGATTCAGGATCAGATTGAGATCACAGGCATCTGAGACTCTTTAGGTTGCAATCTTGTTAGATTGTCCTCATCCCTCTGGAACAGCCACCTTTATGTTCTTGGGAGATCCCTTGCTGCTCAGATGAACTAGAAGAGGGAAAGATGCTGTGGTGCTGCTGTGGGTGCTGTGCATGTGTTGTCACCTGAGGACTGGGGCTTTGGTAGCAGGGATTGTCCCTCTCCCCCTGGACTGGACCTCTGCAGGAATCTCTGCTGGTAGAGGCAGCCCCTGGGTGTAAGGCTTCCTCCGTGTTGAACAGGGAAAATAGGCTTCCAGGAAATAAAGAACAAACACTTGGAAGTATTGTTGGAATCCAGACTGTGCAGAAGGATCATTAAGCAGCATAGAACATTAGCTGTAGCATCCCTTTCCATTGTGGTTCTAAGAGGGGTGGATTTTCCACTGGCAAAGGGAGCTGGCCCAGATCAGAGGGTCCAGCCTCTACAGACCAGCTGCTGTTCAGAAGATACAGGGAGTTCACCTTATGAACTGGCTGAGTGGGTTTGGGATTTGCTTTTTATGGAAACATGCAAAGAAAAACCCAGCAAAGGCAAGCAGCAACAGTAAACAGAGGTGCAGAAATTCTACCCTGATCTATCTTTTTAAATGAGAATAATTATGACAACACCGCAGTAAATGATAAATGGGCTTTCTTCCTTTTCCTTGCTTCTCCCACAAAAATGTTGTGGATGTTTTTTGATTCAGAGGTAAATGAATGTTGACCTAATTGGTATCTCAAAGTCCTTCATGCTGTTCTTTTGGGTTTTTGGTTGTGTTTTGGTTGTGATCTGTTGGACATGGAGGAAGCTCCTGGCAGCTCCTCACAGAAGCCACTCCTGTAGTCCCCCCAGCTACCAAAACCTGGTCACACAAACCCAGCACTAGAGCACATCTAAGTCAAGTACAGAAACTGGAATCACACAAGAACCAATTGCTTTTAAGCCCCAAAACTAGACTGCATCATTTTGGCTTCGGTAATCACATTCTATTAAGTGCTTTTATTACAGTTTCCATTGTTTGAATATGTTTTACTTTATATTTTCTTCCACATTTCTTATGAATGAAAATAAATTCCATTCTGCCTAGAAAGAGTCAGCTGGCTTTGTGCTGTGCTTTTTAATAGGGCCCTTTCCTACCAAAAAAGACACAATTAATTTAGCTGACTTTTGGATCCTTCCATCAGTAATGAAATAAGTGTTCTGAATATATAGCATTTTGTACACACTTTGAATACAGAAATAGAATAGCTGAACAAAAATGCTCTTTTTCTACAGTTCTGTTGAACAAGCAACAATTCAAGCAGGAAAAAGGTCTGTTGGATATTGTCATGTTCCTATAGAAGAGCTTAGGCTAGTCATGGTGGAAATATATTCCTAATATCCAACTCTTCACGGTTTAAACAACAACAAATTCCAGTGAATGGCAAAGAGTGTTTCTAGGATGAGACACTCTTAAATATTTCAATATCCTCTGCAGAGAATTGTTACCACTAACAAACGTTCTCATAGCCATTCTACCCTGTATTCAATCCCATTTCTTACTTTTGCATGCATTTATTTTCCAGGCAGCAGCATCTGCCCAAAGCCCTCTGTCCTGTCTCGAGCTTGTGCAGCGAGTGCCACAGGCAGGCTCGTGGAGCACAATGTCCCCAGTGGAGCAGCTCAGGGAATAAATGGGAGTGTGCCACTCAAACAGTCCCCACGCTCAGCTCCAAGGCCAAAGCCACAAGGTGAGTGCTCTCAGATGTTTTTGTCAGGGAAGTTGTTCTCTCAGACTTCTGAGAGCAACAGAGTGCCTTGAGAGGACTGTGAAGCTTTGAAACTGTGAACTTTGGAAAAGAGAAAACCACGGGGCATCAGCTTTCTACTGGAATACAAATGTTCTGTAAATACCTTGTGACTGTAATTCCTGGCTTATTTTTAAAAAGTGTTGCTGTTTTTGGGCTGGGAGATTTGGACATGTTTTTAAATATGATTTTTTATTAAGATATTTTTAAACTGGAGTGTTTGGCAGTCTGGCTTCAAGGCAGGGGTGCTGGGAAAATATTCAGGGTCTTTGGAGTTTTAGTGGAGATTGAGAGGAACCTTTCTGCAGGAATGCATGGAAAGATGGGAACTTCATGTTTGTGTGCCAAAAGCTGACAAGCTGACAGTAATGTACACACAGACTAGAATTAGATTTCTCTTCTTTCTGTCTCTGTTCATGAATAATATCTTTGCTTCTAAAAGCTGAATAGACCAGCCTGTGTGTATATACATTTATAGACATACACACTTAATATGTATTTACATATAAATATCAATGTATAATTTATAAATATACAAAAATATTTATAAAATATAAATATTTATATATATAGATAAAATATAAAAATGTTTTTTATATATTAAAATATATTAAAAATTATGTATTGACTCAAAACATCTTTTTATGTAGTTTTCTCAGTAATGTTGTTGATTCTGCTGCAGCTGGTCATGGCAAAGAGTCACTGAATTCCAGAAATCTTGCATTGAAATCAAATCTGGACTGATATCTTTTAGGGCTGTCATGCAATAGGAATTTTGAACATTTTAAAAGTTGAAAGAAAAAAGAATGAGTTTAGAAGTCATAAATCACAATGCTGCTGAGTGCATTTGATTCTGAGATGCTGATAAGACAGAAATGAGAATTACTTACAGAAAACTAGATGTGGAGGGTTGACCCTGGCTGAATGCCAGGTACCCACCAAAGCTGCTCCATCACTCAATTGGACAGGGGAGAGAAAATTTAACAAAAGGCTCCTGAGTTGAGATAAGGACAGGGGGAGATTACATTCATGGGAAGAGTGTTGAATTTATTATTAACCAAAATCAGAACAGGATAATGGTAAGTAAAACAAATCTTAAAAACATCTTCCCCCCCACCCCAACCTCATTCCCAGGCTCTGCATCCTTTCCCCAGGGTTGGAGGGAGGTGGGAATGGGGGTTCTGGGCAGTCCAGCACAGGTTCTTTCTGCCACTGCTCCAGCTTTGGGTGCCTCCCATGGGGGAGTTCTCCCTGACAGTTCCCCATGCCAGTTCTCCCTGACAGTTCCCCATGCCAGTTCTCCATGAGTTCTCCCTGACAGTTCCCCATGCCAGTTCTCCATGAGTTCTCCATGAGTTCTCCCTGACAGTTCCCCATGCCAGTTCTCCATGAGTTCTCCATGAGTTCTCCCTGACAGTTCCCCATGCCAGTTCTCCCTGACAATTCCCCATGCCAGTTCTCCATGAGTTCTCCCTGACAGTTCTCCATGAGCTTCCCCAGCATGTGTCCTCCTGTGTGCTCCAGCTCTTCATGAGCTGCTCCAGCATCAGTGGAGGAGGGTGCAATCCTTCAGGCACAGCCTGCTCCAGCTTGAACCCCACAGGGTCACAAGCCCAGCCAGCAAACCTGCTCCAGAGTGGGCTTCTCTCTCTCTGGGTCTGCAGGTCCCTGCCTGGAGCCTGCTCCAGTGTGGGCATCCCGTGGGGTCACAGCCTCCTCTCAGGCTGCACCATGGGTCTCCTCCAGGGGCTGCAGGTGGGTCTCTGCAGCCCATGGGCCCCCACAGGCTGCAGGGGCACAGCTGCCTCCCCACAGGCTGCTGCAGCACCTGGAGCACCCCTGTCCCCTTCTGCACTGACCTTGCTGTCTGCAGAGCTGCTCCTCTCACATATTGTCACTCCTCTCTTCTCTGAGCACAGTCATGTCTGTACTATAACTTTTTTCCCCCTCTCAAATGTATTATCACAGAGGTGCTGCTCCCTTCTCTGATGGGCTCAGCCCTGGCCAGTGGTGGGTCCATCCTGGAGCCAGCTGGGATTGGCTCTCTTGGACATGGAGGAAGCTCCTGGCAGCTCCTCACAGAAGCCACTCCTGTAGTCCCCCCAGCTACCCAAACCTGGTCACACAAACCCAGCACTAGAGCACATCTAAATCAAGTACAGAAACTGGAATCATACAGAGTCATCATGTAGTGGAGTCAAAAATATCTGTATCACTCACTGGGAAAATTCACCTTGAAAAATTTTGCCTCAGTCCTGAATTTTTCCAAGAGTTAAGAGCAGGAAGAAATTTTTTGGGGTGCCATGAAAGTTTTTCAGGAGAATGAGAGCAAAATAAAGCTGTATTTTTGTTTTGTGTAGTTTGTTTTTACAGAGCATTTGCCAGTATTGTTAACTAAACTAAGATGGTTTTGCCAGTTCTTATCTGAGGAGCCTTTCTGCACCATTTCCTAGTTCTCTGGAATAAATTCTCTACAGCAAAGAGAACATGTGTTCTTCCTAAGAAAAATATTTTAGAAGCTGTTAATGGATAAATAAAAATGTGCTATCAATAAAGAGGTTTTAAGCCTTTCAAAAACAAAGCCAACATACTTATTATAAAATTTTAGCTATTAGATAAATTAGGAGTTGTATAGTATTGGACCCCATTCATCCAAGTTACACAGCTGTTGTTGCTCTTTCCTAGCCATGTTTCCTTTGGTTTGTCAATATTGTGTACTCCAAAATGTGCCACAGCCAGGAATACTGTTGTAGTCTAAGAAATGCAGCTGTGCAGATGAAATTCAATAACACTGTTGTAAATAATATTTTGTGTCTCCTTTGTTCATGAGTTGCTCTCCATTTAATAGTATTAAATACGTGCCTCAGATGGAAGTTTTCTAGTGTATCTTTTATTTGGCTTTTTATTGAATTGGAGCAAAAGAAACCAGAATTCATGAGAGAGGCATTTGGGAGTCTGAATGTTCTCAGCAAACTAGGCTACTCTGCTTTATTGGTTTAAAAGTGGCCACTCTTTTTTAAAAGAGCTTTCATGTGGAGGTACAGAAATGTTTTTGGTTTATAGCAGCAGGAAACATTCTTCCATATGGTTGTTCTAGTCAGGCAAATATTAAGTGGCCTTTCATAGTGAAAGGAAACAAGATGACAGACCTGAATTGTAATGCCAATGTATTTGGTTGTGGAGGAACAAACTGCAAAATTACCTTCCTCTAACCTACCAAAATAATTAAAATGAGAGATGTTAACGTGACTTTGAGGTTGTGTTGCAAGTGTGGTACAGTCATTTTCAGTACACTTTGTTTTATTAAGGGAAATAGAGCTTTAATATTGAGGAAAAATCTTCAAAATCTTGCACTTCAAGTGAACTCTGTACTTTTGTCTGTACTTGGTCTCTGAGAAATAGTTTAAGTATTTGGAGACAGTTCACTCAGGGTAGCTAGGTCAAGGGAATAAATTTCTGCATGCAATCCAATATAAAATTATTTCTTTTCATTTTCATTTTTTCTCCCTGGCATTACAAAGAGAAAAAAAACCTGTCTGATACACTGTCAGTAAAAGCAGAATTTTTGTTCTCCAATAATTCTTTCCATCAATTTTTGTTCCCCAGTAATTCCTTCCATCAACAATTTAGCAATTCATGTGTCAGATTTCTGTCTGGAGCAGAGTTTGATTCAGGAAAATCTTTGGAACAAAGCCTGAAACTGGCTGAAAGCTGATGAGGGAGTTGAGCAAAGGAGTTGGGGCTGCAGAGCAAAGCAGTCACAGTCTGTGTGTCTGCACCAGCTGTGGGATGTGGTGCTTTGCCTTTGCACCAATTCAGTGTATTCCCTGATAAAGTGGACTAATCCAGACTGCAGGCAGTCAGTGGAAATAGCAAAATATGCTACCAAGTTCCAATATGAATATGATCCACGAGAGAGGAAGCAAATTGTTAAATAATTTGAAATTTGCCCTTACCTACAAATATTTGGGTAGTGATGTGAGCCTTGCAATAGCAGAATTCATGTAGAGTGACATGTAAAAATTGACTTCTTTTTTCTAGTTTGCTCTATTCCTTGCTCTTTGATTCTTTTGCATCAGTTTGGTTTTTTTATGATGCCAAATTTGTAAATACTGGGCACTGAAACTGCTGTCTGTACCAGGCAGTTTTATTGTAGGATGCAAAATATGTGGAAATGCCAACACTTCTTCAAAGCAGTGAAGTGTCTTGTCAGTTCAAGACTGTGCATCAGTTGCTCATTTGAATTTTTCTAATGAGAGCCTGGGAGTACTTGTGAATCTCCTGCTGAGGCTGAAGAGGCATTTTTGTTTGGGTTGGAGGTGAATTTCCACTCAAAAAAGATGGCCTGATTTGTGCTACTGTGAAATGATAAGGATGCAACAGATTCAACGTTTAGACTTCGACAGTCAATTTTAGCTGCCTCTCTGCTGTGTGGCATGAATCCTGTCTTCCTTTCTCAGTTCTTATATAGTCTGTGGTTAAAAGTCTTCAGTGGCCTGGGCCACAGTGAAATAGCTGAGAGACCTCTTGAAGGTCTGAGATGCAGACTGTACATCCCTGCAAATGAAACTTGTACAGCTGAAAGGTGAGTTGAACTAAAACTGACAGCTGTTCCTAGGCTGGCTTCTCCAGTCTTGGAGGTCCTTTTAGAAACCTGCTGCAGTGTCTCTTTTATCAACAAAACTGACAAATCCCCAAATTACCTCTGGGCTGAAGACAAGTGAGAGAACAAAACACATCTGATTATTATTGGTTTTCCCTCTTGATCAACTACTGAAGGATTCTTCTTGTGAACTAAAAATGTGGAAGCGTACATCTCAAAGAGAAGATGATTTTTTTCTCTCTTTCTGCTGAGTTTAGTTTACTGGTTATTTAATATTATTCTTAAGAGTATAAATCTTTGGCATCTATTCAGCAGTGCTCATTTGATATTCCTGGAGGTGATGCAGGGAGGGGATGTGGATGACTCAGCCAGGAGCGCTGTAGTTGCTTACCACAGGAAATTTTAACTTTGTGTTCATTCAGTCAAGCCATAGCAGCATTTTTAACCATTGAAGACATTATACTTTCTAAGACAAGAGATAAATGACCTTTGCTGATAGGCTTTGGAGTCTGCAAAGGTGGTTGTACCTTTTGAGCCATTTCTATAGCATTACCTGACATTTCCTTTTGTACATCTGCCAAGTTGAATGCACAACTAGGCACTGCAGCATGACTCTTGATTTTGGTTTACAGTATCAGCTACCTCAGTATATGGAAGTTTACCATTCTTTGTATATTATATTATTCTTTGGGCAGAATAAGCAGTTCATATCTCCTAATGAGCTCAAAATTCTACAGTACAGAGACAAGAGTATTTATAGACTCAAACAGAGCTCTGTATTATGCAGGTTACTACAATAGGCCAGTCTTTTCTCTTTTATTTTTCCTTAAGATCCTTGCTCTGCACACACTGAAAAATAATCTGATTAAAACAAAACACTACAGAAGTACATTGAGGAGAGAATTAATGGAATTTGCTTTCCATAATCCCTGTTAACAAGGCTGACCTTACAGGAAGGTTTGAGGGTTGTGGGTTGATATTTTTTTTTTTTTTTTTACACTACTGATTCTTTTCTTTCCATTGATCTTGTGACTATTCTTTTTCCACTGCACTATTTCTGAACCATACAGTAGCTACAGCAGCAGCTGGTAGGGGAAATTCTGTCTGCTACGTGCTGATAGGGGAGTAAGGAATAAAATATTTTGCATAAGTGAATTGGCTATTTGGTTTGTGGCTTTCTTCTGAAGACATTAGAGGGATTTTCAGTGTATGGGGATTGTCCAGTTTGACAAGAGCTTCCTCATTGCTTGCCATACATAAATGCTGCTTAGCTGTGCTTTTTCAGTAACAGCTGCAAAGGTTTGTGACACTTCCACAAAATGTCCTAGAATTTGATTTTTGTCCCAGCGGATACAGTATAAAAATAGCTACCAAGAAATTCCTTCTGCATTATCAGTAGACATTAATTCCCTCAAATTTAGTGGATTTAATATATCCTTGTGAGGGTATTAACATTTCATGAGATGGACAGAATTGATGAGGTGTACGAGTCCATTACATAAGAGAATTCACAGGATTGGGGGTTGTACTGAGTCCATTGCAAGAGCAAAGAAACGTTCCTACAAATTGCTAAACTGCTGTGGTGCTGGTCAGCAAATCCCCTCTGTGTCCCCTTTGCTGTCCACCTCCTCCCCCAGGGCATGGCAGTGCTTATGATCAATTATGTGTCCTGCTTTTCCCCAGCCTGCTTGTGTCTCCCTTTTTTCAGCTGTCCCATGGCCTTTGTCAGCACAGGCAGCTATTCAGGGCTTGGACAATTATCTGATGCTGGCTGGCCTAATTCTGCCAGGCCTTGCCTGAGCTCCCTGAGCAGAGGGAATGTGGGGGAAGCTGTTCCACTGCACTGCAGCTGTGGCTGAGCAGCTGCATGGGGCTTTGCAGGAGCCACTGCAGCTCCTGCAGACGCTGAGGCAGTTGCACAATTTAATAATCTGCTTGTTTCGGGGTTGCAAAGACACTATTTCAAAAGAGCAGCATTCTGAGTCATCTTTTTGTACTGTATCCTTCCCCAAACCTGTTTTTTTAACATGTGTTGAGAAACAGAAACATTCCAAGGACTGAGGGTGCACATAGCCACAGTAAAAGCATCTGACCCACAGTAATTCTGTTCCTTCTCCCTCTGATTGTTTCATCTATCAGCCTTTGAAGTTGATAGGTTGAAGTCTAAAGCTTTTTGTGGCAAATTCATTTCTGCACAGAGTCTCTCATGGTACTTTTCTGCCTGCAGCCATCGCTGCAATCCCACTTGACTGCAATTAGGTGGTTGGAAACACAAATATTACTTCCTGTATTACCTATAAATTTATTGAAGGGAAGAAATGAAAAATTGCCCTTAATCGAGTGTTTCTTCAAGTTCATCACCATCTATGATTAGTATATTTGCAAGAGTTTTTTCAGCATCCCTTTCAAACGTTGGTTGATGGGATTTAAGATCATTCCTGTGGTGCATGAGTTTTCCAGGGTGAGTTAGGGAGACACCCTAGTGTCAGCAATGCAGGGAATGTGGCTTTTCCACAGCCATGTACCATGTATTGTGCATCCTGTACTAGAGCTTTTTTCCCTAGCACGTGTGATTCCTGAGGCAAATTCAAGTCCTCCTTCCCTTCATGCCAGTTGCTCACTGGCATTTCTTTATGTGGGCCAGTGCCTGTGCCCACTGGAATGTGCCCCTGGTTCCACTGGCAGGGTATTGCCTGCTCCTGCCACTTTATGCCTGCCTTTCAATATTTTTTTCCAATTTCATATCAAGTGCTTTCACTGCTCCCACAATATGTTTTGGGGATGTGTGTGAGAATGAACAGAGTTGTGTTCTTGGGAATTAAGGTCCTTTTCCATTAAGTGTCTCCTTTTGGTGGAGCTGGACATTCATTGCTCCAATGTGGAATGCATCTGGGCTCAGTCTGTGAACTGCTTGGGTTGCCCACAAATGCTGCATGGTTACAAAGGTTTTATTGCAATGACTTTAGTTGCTTTGTGTCACCTTGTCTTTTGTGTTCTAGTCACTGCTGTATTAAACAGTGGCTGATCATTAACAGTCTAATTAGAAGGACTTATGGTAAGGATGGGGAAAAAGCAAGAATAAAAAAGAATATTTTCAGGGGAAGGTTTTCAGCAATATAATTAGACAAAGGTTCAGTGAGTAAGGGAATTTTAAAGCTGAAGGCAAAATACCTTTTCTACTGATTATTATTATTGAGGTCGCAAGGGATAAGGTAAAGAATGAGAGCACCAGAGTTTTGGGGCAGCAATTTAAATCTCTCTCTTGAGCTCCACAGTAAGGTTCTTTCCTTTGTGTTTAATTCTTTTTTATTACAAAACCTGCAAATATAAACCTCTCATCTGTATTTCCTACAGGACACTATAAAAACAAACACAAAGACAAGAAAACTCCCTAATCTTCTAGCTTGTTCAAGTAGCATAATGGTTCAGCTTTTAGTCAAGAAATTTAACAAGATCCCTAATACCAAACAGTGCACAAAGAATTATATGAAGTCCCTGTATTTGTAAGGCAGCTTTAAGGCTAACTAAAGCTAAGAGTATCTCGTTTTCATTGCTGCAATAAGTTCTTCATGCAAAAATCTCATTTGGGAGAGAAACCTGGTCTTGCAGAAGGTGTCCCTGCCCTTGGTCTCTCTAAACCATTCTCTGATTCTGTATTCTAACAGCTCCAAGAAATATGAGTGAGTGATTGTTGTTGCTGTTGTTGTTTGCAGTGCCTCCAAAGCCAATTCATCTGCAGAAGGCAACATACCAAACCCCTAGGCATAAAGCTTTAATAAATCAGAAACCAAGAATGGAGGAAGAGACACCTGCTGCTGTTTCTGGTGTCACAAAGGAAAAGTCCAGTAAAGTGTCAGATCTCATCCACCGTTTTGAGGGAGGCAGGTATGTAACAGAACTTGGATTGCTTTGTGCCTCTGTGTGTTGTGATTGCTGGAACTTGAAACTGTGAGGAAGAACGTTGATACTGTGGTAGGACTCACTCCTATCCCTGCTAAAGGACTTGATGGCAAAATTGCCTATGTTTTGAAATTGTGGGAGCCAGTTGCATAATTGGCTTTACAAGGTGTGCTTTTTCATAAGGCACTTATCCTAATGTTCCTTAAAAAGAAACTCATAGCGTTTTAAAAGCAACCTGAAAAATGTCATCAATTTGAGACAAGTTTAATATTGAAGCTAATATTAAATGCTTTTGTTCTTGAAGAAAGAAAAAAACCAAACTTTTATGAGCAAATATAAAAACCTGAAATACTGGTTTTAATTTTATACTGTCTTAACTTCTTAAATCATTCCTGTGAAGAAGGTGAACTCTATGAATTTTTTGTAGTGGTATGGCATACATTGCCTAAATGGTTTGCTTTGTAGTACTAGGTGAATTTGGTGGAAAAGCTCAGTGTTCTTGAGTTTCAATTCTGTGGTTTATGGGGAAAATTTGGAACTCTGGGAAAAAAGAACCACAGTGAACACTGCTTTCACAAAATGGTGTTTCTTGGGTGTCTTTAATTAGATATAGGTGATGCATCTCTAAGTAAATGCATTATAAGCTCTGAAACAGAAGTTTCAAGTATATCTGTTCTGTATAAAGAGAGTGACTTTCCAGAAAGCCCAAGACAGAGGAGCAGCTCAAGAAACAGTCCAGTGACAGCTGAGCACTGCAAGTTTTGGATGTGGTGTTTTCATGTTTCCTGGGGACACTGGAGTTCTGAAGGGATGCCCCCCATGGGAGTGAATGCATGATGTACACCAGAGTACATGGATGCATGACCTTCTGTGGAGCCAGAGTAAAGGGCTTTCATTGAAAGAATTTCCCCTCAAGATGGGTGAAATTCAGTCCTTTATATGGGAGCAGCTGAGCATTGAAAACCTGTGTTTGTCCATTGGAATAGAAATAATTTCAGAGCTTCGTCTGCAGGAAATTTCTGTCATTAGGCAGAGACTTAATTGCACTTGGTCATGACAGTTGGTCAGAGATGGGAAAAAGAGATTACTGCAGCACTGAAGGTCCTGTGAATTCTTTTAGCACCAGTCCTTAATCCTGCTGTCAGTTTGTTTTCCAGTCTTCCTCCAAAGCATCACCTGTCTTTTAAACAGTGCAGTATCCTTAGGGAAAAAAAAATAAAAATCCTTTCTGAAAGAAAACTCTTCAGGTTCATTGTGCCCTACACCACTGAGCTTACATTTCTTCCTCCTAGACCTGCCTGCTGTGCTGTGCAGGAACCTCTTCCATATTATGCAGTCAATGAGAGAACTTTCTTGTTGATAGACCTGCACAAGTAGGACATTTTGTGGAGCATGAGAAGCTGAGTTGGTTTTGGGCAGCATCATTTATTAGGTACACCAGTAATATCTGTCCAATGACTAAATTCTACTCAAGTCTGTGCTCTCTGCTTATGAGAAACTCATGATTAGCATGCTGAGTTCAGGATTATCCTGATTTGGCAGTGGAGGTAATTCCTGTTTTTTGAATGAGCTCAACTCACAAAATGTGTCTTCTGTGAAGCTGAATTTCACTTTTAGTTAGTGATCTTGAAATGGCTAGGTAGCATGTTCATGAAATGCAAACTGTGGTTGTCAACTAAGGTAACTTATTTTCATTAGTCTATACAGCCCAGAAGCATGTAGACATGGCAGAAAGTTAATTAAACCTCTTTACCCTGTGCAGGCAATTGAAAAATGTGCATTAATTTTATCCTGAAGTTAAGCTTACTTAATAAAAAAAGGCATGGTCCTTACATGACTAAGGAAAGAGTGATTTAATTTTTATTTTTTGGTATATGATGGAAGAAGATAAAGCTAGTGTAAGTTATTTTTAATGTGTGCACAAAAGTGCAGAATATGTTTGCAACATTTGTGTAAAGTATGCTGTAAATAAGGAGTAAAAATACAGTTTGTAAGCAGTTTTCATCCTTCCAGAAAATGGAGGTCCATACTAGGAATAGTTAGAGACAGTCAGGAACAAGAGATAATGTGGTTAAAGCAGAGACAAATTTTGAAAGAAAAAGATCTTCAGAAAAGATGCAGCATGAAAAAAGGACATTGCTAACTAAAGAAACTGGAGAAGAAATGAGATAAAAATATAAAGGTCCTCATGTAATATTCTGAACAAAGGAAAGGGAGGCTAGATGTACTTGAATGTGTTTGATTAATTTTTAGTAATTAAAGAGCTGTTAGGGAATGGGCTACTTGTTAGTTTAGGCAGTGGACTAGGACTTGGGAAACCACAAGTCTTGCTTCATTTCTGCCAGTAATCTTCTGGGACACTTTGGGCAAGGTGCTTCATCTATCAGTTTCCTGGTTTCCTGCTCTGTTTCATGGAGCTAAGAATAGAAAAATTTAGGTTGCAAAAGATCATTGAATCCAACAGTTAACCCAGGACTGCCCAATGCACCACTAAACCATGTCTTCAAGTGCCTCATCTTCACATGTTTTACATACCTCCAGGGATGGTGGCTCAAAGTCTTCCCTGGGCACCCTGCTCCAATGCCTGATGACCCTTTCAGTGGAGAAATTTTTTCTAATATCCAGTTGAAATCTCCCATACACATGGGATTCAAGACACATAGGAATGCAATGGCTCAAAATAGACTGGGTTTCTAGTAAGAGAGGCTTGTTTGAAAGTGTTCTAATGCATTTCAGCTCTCAGAACATCCTAATATTAACACAGGGAAAAGAAGATATTTTGGGAGGAATTGGTTATATTCAAGACACATAGGGATGCAATGGCTCGAAATGGACTGTGTTTCTAGTAAGAGGCTTGTTTGAAAGTGTTCTAATGCATTTCAGCTCTCAGAACTGTTTCTAGTAAGAGGGGCTTGTTTGAAAGTGTTT
>VXBS01010562.1:1688-38172 GCA_013400255.1 Sitta europaea | reverse complement strand
TTTATTTATTTATTTATTTATTTATTTATTCATTACTAGATCAACCCATAGAAACCAAGGTAAAGAGAGAAATGGTCTCATTCCTGATGTAGCTCTGCTTTTTGTATTTTCTCTAGGTTTTTATATCTCTAAGTATTTTTATTTTGTTTGTTTATTTATTTAATTAACTTAGTACAAGATCAACCCATAGAAACCAAGGTAAAGAGAGAAATGGTTTCGTTCCTGATGTATCACTGCTTTCTATATTTTCTCTAGGTTTCTCTAGGTTTTTATTTCTGTAGGTTTTTAAATTATTTATTTATTTGTTTACTTATTACAAGATCAACCCGTAGAAACAAAGGTAAAGAGAGAAGTGGTTTCATTCCTGATGCATCACTGCTTTTTGTATTTTTCTCTAGGTTTTTATTTACAAAAATAGGCTTCCAGGAGTAGGGCAGTAATTGAAAAAATTTTGGTTATTTTCCCTCTGAAAAAGATGAGAAAAAAAATTTGCTGGCCTTTTCCCACACTTCCCCCCCTCCTTTGCTCTTCTCATCCCTTTGGCTGTTTCCCCATTAGTTATCTGAGGTTTGAAAAAAAAAGAAACTCAAGTGTGTGGCTGTTTAGCACTATGTTTCAGCTGTGCCAGCCTACAAGGGACACATGTTAGTGGTGTATATGAAATAAAATGCCCTGTGTAGTAAAAGTGACAGAGCTTCAGGCAGAAATGTTGGGTGAATCCCTAACCTGGATGTAGTTGTGAATTCAAAGCTGCTAATGATCAGACAGAGGCATTTTTTGGGGTACACTAAATATGTGACTTTTTAGCATGATAAATTTGAGCTCCCTTCTAAGGAAGGTTTTAAATGCTTTAGTGAATTAAGTGGGTGGTAGGAAATCTGTGTTGGGAAATTAATTGCTGTAAAAAGGTGCATATTTTTCACTTGTAAAAGTTTACTTGTGCAGTTCGCCTCCTTGTACCAAAGCAGTAAATGTGATTAACAGTTCTGGTCTGGCCATAATGTGATTAACAGTTTGGCAGGGGAGCTTGGCAGACCCTCCCAGCCTTCCTCTTCACCACATAGCCAAGCAGCTGATGCTGAAAAAGTTCCTCACTGCTGGCCAGGTGGACACTGGCCCCAGTTCACTGCAGCCCTTGAGTTTGGTTAGCTGGGGGTCACATACGTGCCTGGAGGTAAATTCTGTCAGTGGGAAAGGTGGCTCTCAAATTCTCATCTATTACAGGATGAAATAGCCTAGGTAATGACAAGAAAGTGATGGGTTGTGTGGGTTTTCTCCTTTTTTTTAGGGCTTGCTTTTTTTTTTCCCCCAGTTATGAATGCACTTAAGCATAAGCCTGGGTGCAATCCAAGGCACTTTGGCCAGCCACACCTGCTGTAATGTTTCTGTCTCCCGTTGGGTCATGCCTGTTTCCCCTCTCTGTGCCTATAAAGTGCTGAATTCTCAGTGGGCAGAGACGTTAAGCTTGAATCCAAGTCACGCAGTAAGGTGCTGGCAGCGTTTTCAGGAAAAAGCTGAAAAGGGAAGCAGCTCTGTTTTAAAGTTCAGGAAGGAACTGGGCAAGTGCTAATGGCAGCAATCTCATTAAAATCTGCATGTGTGCTCTGTCTTATAATGACAGTGAGTCAGCTTCCAGGGGTAATGTTACTGTACCTGCTGGGTATTGTTCACTGGTGCCTGAAGGGTGCAAAACCAAGACAAACCTGTGCAGGATGGCTTTAAAGCTTGCACTGGTGCAGAACTGAATCTGTAAAACTGAACTGGGTCACAGCAGCCCTTCCTGAGATACCTTGGACTTCCCCTTTAGTCTAGTGAGGTTTAGAAGTGTGTCTGCCACCCTGTACAGAATCACACACTGATTTAGTTTGGGTCAATGCAACCTGGAGGTGGAAATCAGCCCTGGGGTGGTCTGAGTGGCTGCTGCCATGCTGTCTGGGTTAGGAGAAAGATGGTGAGCAACAGGAGAGTTCTGGTGGAGCTTTAAGCTGTGCTTGTGTTCAAGCACACACTGGTAAGAAGTAAGAGCATTAAACAATCTGTGATTTTGCTGAAGGCCTACTTAGTCATTAGAGAATATTGAAACTGGGATGCAATCCAGTTGAAGTTGCACTGCACAGGATAACAGCACTCTCCTGCCCTTTTGATTAAAAATGTAAGTATAATTGAATAAACGCAAAAGGAGCAGATGTATGTGAGTCATAGTCAAACTTTAAGAGTCTGATATATGTATTTTGATGCTGATGCAAAGTATCTTGTCTCTTGCATGCCATGTTTCTTAGTTCAGGGAAGAGCAGAAATTGGTGCTCTCTTCTCTCTCTTTGTAAATGTTTACATGTACAGTAGAAGTAATCCTAAATCCACAGCTGGAAGGGATGACTGAAATTGGGGACTGGTACAAAACCAGTGCAGAAATTACTTTTTGGACTTGGAAAAGAAGGCTTGTTTTGAAATAGTGTTGATCTTCAAATTATCCCACCACCATCACTGTAGATCTGTCTAAAGACAGATTATTGATTGCAGGTTCTGGAAAAAGTTGAGCAACACTTATTAAATTTGGCAGTGATCTGAAACAATTTCCCCAAACAACCAGAGTAGATTATCCTTTATTTCTCTTATTTACTGAATTACTTTGAAATTAATGAAACACAGTCATAACAAGCAAAGAGACAATTAAAAGTGAAAAGTTTCCTGCCTTGCAGCAGAAACACCTCCTGTCATAAAAATTGGTTTGTCTGAACCACGGAGGCTGACTAGTACAAGGACATCTCAATTAATTAACTTTCTGAATAGCATCTTGTGGGGAATCTGCTGCTGCAGCTAACTGAAGGAGGACAAATGTGTCAGTGTTTGTTGTGAGACTGGTAGGAAATAGGGATATAGACTGCCTGCATGCCACAGATTTAAAGAATCCACTGAACATCTATTAAAATCCTTATATGATGTCTTCTTTCAATAATAGTGTTGGGGGGCTCTAATGTTTCAGATGCAAAACCTGGTGGAGATACTGGATTTCTAAATGTAGGGTGATGTTTTCGTTTAACCAGGGTAAAATTTTTGGTTTTGCAGAGTTAATTCTCTGCCAAGAAATGTTTTGCTGTTGAAGGACTTGAGAGGTTCTGCCAACTTCTTGATTCTGTGTCTTTTGGTCTTCTTCTAGGAACAGAAATGGGAGCAAAGCTGTGTGTCTTCAGCAACCAACATAAATGCATAAACCTTCTTGTGAGCAGTCACTTCTTTAGGGATACCAGGATCTTTCTGCTTTCTTGGTTGCTGTGTAATTTAAATTATTTTTGTTCATACTCAACTTCTCTCACCCTGTCTGTGCTGTTTAATACATTCCTTCAAAGCCCTCAGAGCAAGGGCTATGCCTGAGTAAGAGTGAATCACATACATCACTGTCATGTTGGCAGGTACACTTTTCTTGACAGGAGATGGCTCCTGTTTGGTTTGGATAATAAGAAAGTTCATACTTTCACCAGCATTTTTCACACCTCTTCTTAATTTCAGAGTGCAAAAATGACTAATTTCTTAAGCATCCATAGCAATACAATTATTCTAAGGATGAGCAGCTCTGCACTAAAGAACTAGATCCAGCTGAAATATTTAATGTAAGCATTGGAGTAGGGATTCAGGTTTGCAGTCCCTGCTGATGCAACTTTTGGTCTCTCACACTCCTGGTATTTTGGCCTGCAGATGAAATCATGTAAATGTTCTGTATACAGCACAGTAGCCATTTCTGCTTGGGTTTATATGTTGAGGTGCCTTGTGCTGTGCATTGTCACAGAAGTTTGAAATGTTCCTTGAAATAATTGTTCCCTGAAGTTACCTTCCCCTCCCCTCATCAAGGAGCCCTGCTTCCCACCCTGAGGATGTGCTGTAAGAAAAGCAGTAGTAGAGTTTTCTGCTATTTTGCACTGATCTAACCTTGTAGGTGGGTGTTCTTATGCTGGAATGAGAACATGCTGCAGTGATTAAAACATAACTCATCCCTGGTGTGCACTTTCCCCCCACATAGAAGATCCCTCTGTCAGGTCATGCAATTGATGTAGAAAGGAGATGCAGGTTCAAGAATCAAGATGTGTAAGGTTGATACTGAGAGGATTGGAAATCCAGGCTCAGCTCGTTTCATGGGATTTTTTTGTGTTTGTTGTGCATGATTTTCCCTTCCTTAATTAGTTCAAGTAATCTTCTAAAAATTATGGGTTGATTCTATAGCACTGCTTCAAGGAGAAAGTGGGGTTCTGGGGTGAGGAAAAAAAAATTAAAAAAAATTAAAATTACTGGGGAACCAGTAACCTCCATGGTTTTGTGCCTCAAGTCCACAAGTGAGATCTTTTGTAAATGGCTGCACTAAGCAGCAAGCTGTAGCTGTAATAGCTAATCCTCCAGCTCCCTGCAATGTCTCTTGACAGCACTTAAAACACTGTTCTGTAGGTTACTGTGGTTGCTATGCTGATTTAAACAGATTTAATGAACAGCTTTGAAGTCACTATTGAAAGCCTGTTTTTAGGGAGGAGGTTTGCCACGTAGCAGTGCAACTGTGAACACTGCAGATTAGATCAGAAATAAGTTGAAATTTGGAATACTTACTGACTGCCAGAATGGGGAAAAAATTGCACTGAACTCCCTTAAATATAAGACTGTACTTTTATGTTTGGTATTCTTCACAGAGTTTTTTTTTAAAGGTACTTTCAAATGTTTATCATACTCTGGTGGGAAGCAGTGTGCAGTTTGAAATCAGAAGCCACTCTCTCAAGCTCTCCTCTTTATTTTTTTTTTATGAAGAATTTTTATGGTTTGTCTAGCAGTTACCAGTTTCCCATAAGCACTGTGATGATACTGCCATTTATTTCAGGGAGACTGATGTGAACAGACTATCACTAGATCTGGAGGCAGAATCTTGTAATGGAAGTGTCAGTTTGTTGAGCCTGACACTTGCAAGCCTGAGGCATTTCCCTCGTGTTTTGATATTGTAGAAGGCTGTGCTTTCATTGTTTGTTTGGAAGTAATTTTGCCCAGCAGCTTTTAATTATATATTCTAACATATTTAGTTTAATATTGAAAATTGAGTGAATGTTTTAAGTTCCTGTTCAGCAGAAGAATCAGAAATAAATTCTGTGGAATAAAAGATTTTAAAATGAAAACTTCCCTTAAAATGCAAAAATTACTCCCATAAAAACTTAAAGAAGGAGTCCTCTAATTGCAGTCAACTGTTATTCAACAGTGAATGTATTGGTGAACATAAAACATTTTGTACTGCATTTTTCAATAATTTGGTTGTGCAAAGAACACTCAGTTCAAATAACTTCTGAATTGGGGGGGTGGTGAGCACTGTGTGCTCCCATCTGTTCCCTCTTGCTCTGCAAATCAGTTCTTCCAGCTCTGAAAGGTCACTGCTACTCCATTACCAGGATGGGAGCTCATCTCTTGGGAAGGGAGTTGGTGCTTTGGCAAAAATCCCTGTACAAACTGGAAAATAAATCTTTTCATTTTTGAATTTAGGCTTTGAATTTTGCTCTGCAATTTGACTGATTTTCAACCTCCTCTGGCTTTTGTATGTGTTAAACTGTGGGAGATTACTTTTTAAAGTTGGTGTTTCTTACTGAATGTTTAACTTGTATTTCAGTTCTTGGACTATAAGGTGTTTTCAAATTTTTAAAATTATTATTAAATTATGTTTTCTTCAGTATCCTAAGAGCTGCTCTTATTTTCCTCCAGGAGACAGAGGAGCAGAAACGTCACAAAATTGCCAATGAACTTCTGCAGACAGAGAAGGCCTATGTTAGCAGACTTGACCTCCTGGATGGGGTACATTTTCCTACATTTTCCTCCAATTTCCTTTGATTGTGTTGCCTTGAATTCACTCAAATGGCTATTGGGTATAAATTGCATGACATGTGGCATCTTTTTTCACATTTTACTGATTTTTTCCAGTCAGTCAATATCTGTTGCCACGGTGGCTTTTTCTTTGCTTCTATTTTAAGAATGCTACATTTTTAATAATTTTGTGGCTATTAATATATTCTCTGTGTGGAGATGTCACTATAAGCAATCATGCTGAAGGAGGATGGATAACCATGTCTTGGCTTCCAGTGAATTGCAGTGAATGCTGCAATCACCCACTCATTAGAAAATCACTAAATCCTCCTGATTTGAACCACCCAATCAGAATTTTTCTATAGTCCCAAAGAACCTAAAAGTTACCCATACAAAAAAATATATCCTCTATTTTCCCATTACAGCTATGTCTGTTTTCCAAGTATTAACTGGACAGAATTCTGAAAATGAGTTTCAAACACAGCTGCTCAGCTGCTGCTAACAAGAAGAAAGCAGAAAACTGCGAAGGGACTGTTCTATTTCTAAACTTGGTTAAAAAGTTGTGCAAACTTTATGGTCTTCAAAGCAACTAACTGTCCTGTTGGCAATGCAGCCAACTGGGCATGTTTTAGAGTGATGTGGCAGTACATGGCTTTTTTCCTATTAAGTCACTTCTGCTGTCTCAGTTGGGGTGATCAAAGTTCCTGTCTTCAGCTTCTTTTTTTCTTTTGAAGCCCTTTCTAGGGAGGTGCAGTCTGTTCAAGCATGGGAGAGGGTGGCAGAGGGACAGTAGCTCTCCAAAAGCACTATTTTTTTGTGACATTCATATTAACAGATGCACATTTTATAGCTGCACCTAGTCAAGTTGAGCCCACTGAAGGAGAAAGAATATATTTATTTTTAAGAGGCTCAGAACTGGGTCCCTTCTGTACTTTAAATGGTATGTGGGGACCACCCATAGTCTGCCAACTACTTTGATTTCAAAAGGATGAGGGGAAGTGGTGGGGCTGATGGTGATCAGACATCATGCTAGCTGCAAAGAATGGAAGAGTGGAAAACACAGCAGGGAGACTGGGAAAGCTGGGATGATGATCTGGGATGTCTGGAGCTGATCCAAAACGGCACAGCTTCAGTTTGGCTCTCCTTCTGTCAGCCCTGCCTCTCTTGGCTTAAGAGAATGACAGTGGGGTGTAAGAGGAGGAGAAGCTTCTCACTTCCAGTGAGGGAAATGAGTTCATCACTACTGGTTTGTATTATTGAAATATTCATCTTGCCTCAGCTGGAGCAGGAGGGCTGGGTGGGTGGCCTTCCATTGGTTAAATATAATATGCTGATAGGTTTGGGGCTCTTTTTCTGTATTGCAGGTATTCTATTCCAGACTCCTTGAGGAGGCCAACAGAGGTTCATTTCCACCTGAAGTGATTAATAAAATATTTTCTAACATTTCGTCCATAAATGCCTTCCACAGCAAATTCTTACTTCCAGAACTTGAAAAACGAATGCAAGAATGGTAAGAGGCACTTCCCTGCTTAATGCACTCCTAAAACTGTGTCTGTAGAAACTCTCTGGCAGGCTAGAGGTAGGGAAAGTATCTTCAAATTAAGCTCTCCAGGCCCAGGAACTACTGTGAGTAAGAGAACATCTCCTCTTCCTCAGGATCTGACTCAGCAGAGGACTTGCATCATCTGCTCAAAATAAAGGACAGGGATCTCATTGCAGCCAGTGAGATTACTCATGACCAAGTGTCTTGCTAAATTAGTGGTTCAGATTCAAATTATGTGCTACCTGGTGAATTTATTGCATAGAATACACAGTTGAGGTAAATAACATGTTTGTGGTTTATGATAATGCTGAAGTACAGTGACCTTTGTTGTTAATGCTTTCTGTAATAAGAGGGGACACATTTTTCTTCTTTTCTTCTTCTTTTCTTCTTCTTTTCTTCTTCTTTTCTTCTTCTTTTCTTCTTCTTTTCTTCTTCTTTTCTTCTTCTTCTTTTCTCCTCCTTCTCCTCCTTCTCCTCCTTCTCCTCCTTCCCCTCCTTCTCCTCCTCCTTCTGTTTTAGTTTTCTGTTTGAAATTAAAATCCGTGTCAGATTTATTTCAGGGCCATTTCCCCCTCAGCTTATCTTGACCTCTGTTTAGAGCCAGCAAGGACAGAACAGGTGTAAATATACTCTGTAATAATCATGTACAGATGTAGTAGGTTTATCTTACCTTGGTGTGATTCTGGGCATATTAAAACATAGCTATGCATTTTTGGTCTCTTCTATGTAATTGAAAAAAAAAAAAAAGAAAAGGTCTCAAACCATTGCTGCTTCCCTACCTTCTTTGGGAAAAAGGATAACCTCATTTAAAAAGAAATTACAAATATGGTTTCATCCAGTTATTTCACCTCAGCACTTGTTTGGCTCCTATATTCTATGATATCTGGAATTTATTATGAGGAATTCAAGTGTTTGTCCATACATAATTTCCAGTTACACTATCCTATAACTCCTTTATTGTCAAAAAACACACCAAAAATGAGAAAAAAATGTTATTTTGCAATAGATATGAAAATCTTAGACTATATAGTGGAGCTTTAGACAGCAGCTATACATCTTTTGACTCTGTAAGATGATTCCCCATTAAATGAATATCATAATTTAAAGGGGAATATGTCATTGTATTTCTTTAAAATAGAATATTTACCATGCACAAACTCGTGGTACCTCTGTATACTCTGTAATGTAGTGAAATAAATAAAATGTAAGCATTGTGAATTATAAGAAAGCTTACACTTTAAGTTCCCTGCAGAATGACTCGAGTAATTCAAACCTACCCATTTCATTTAACAAACGTTGAAAAAATCTGATAGGAAATATGAATGCACTAGAGTGCATGTTCAGAAGTGGAGTTTAGATGTTTAAAATACAGCTCACACCACATTATGTCAGTGCTGTATAATTCAAAATGAAATTCATGATGTAATCTTAAAATTCTGCTCTAGACACTTCGTGGAGCACAGAATATGGCTTGCCTTACTTTACATATTTGCAAAATGCTAAACTGCTCACTACTTATTGTGTGTATAATTATATAGCTTCAAAGGTTGAAAAGTGCTTTTGCAGATAGGCTTTGACTCTTGGTGCAGAGCTAATATTATCAAGGATATTATCTTTTCCACGTTGTGTGAAAACAACCTTTGTGCTGTACCTGAGACAGCCTGTTTAAATGCCCTTGAAACATTGTGCTTTTGGGAGGAGTAAAAAAAAAGGAGCAGCTGAAGACAGCTTTTCCTGATCATTGCTGAAAGAAAAATCTGGGGTAATTTTCTCTCCCCATCCCTAGTCTCTGGAATTGTCTGGCACAATAGCTTCTGCCAGCTACAGTCTTCTCAGCAGTTCCTCTCATTAGACACAAGAAATTAAATATGTTCTATGGGTAGCTATATGTGCTTCTATTATTCTTTATCTTCCAGCAAAAAAGCTGGATAAAAGTTTCTGACTCTTTCCTTCAATTGTGGTTTAAATTGAAAATGTAGAGTAAAAATACATAATTTTGAAACTGGGAAAGCAGATCAAAAGCAAATTCTTCTTTTTTTGGAAGAAAAGGCAGCGTGAACCTAAACTTACCAAGTGAAAGTGAAATTGTCTGGTAGCTGCATTTTGAATGAGTTGAGCAACAGCTGGAGCTGACTCTCTCTTACAACACATGGCTTGAAAAGACTGAGAACAGCATTGTTGCAATATATTTCCCATGAAAAGTGTTTAACAGAGCATAACAGTGATCCCATGCCATGGAGTCACTGAATGGTGTGGCTTGGAACAGACCCCAAACATCATCTCATTCCAACTGCCCTTCCATGGGCAGGGATACCTTTCCTAGACTATCAAACAAAATAATTAGATACAATACCCTGAGTCTTCTGTACCCAAGGGTGACCAGTAGCAGATGCTTGGGAATAACATCAGAACACTGCATGCTTGCAGAGACCAGCTTCCCAGCCTGTCCCCTCCTTGCCAGCCCCAGCAGCAGCCCAGTCCTCTGCCAGCTGTCACACAGGAGCCCTCTGCCCTGGAGCTGGACCAGTTTCTGGCTGTCCTGCAATATTCATAGTCAAGTATAACTTTTCTGTTCTGCACAGCTTGTCTCTCAGAGAAGTGGTGTGTTGGAGTGGGCTGTAGAAGTAATTGCAGTAGATTTTTTCACTTTAGGCTGCTGTAGGAACATTGACTTCAGACTTTCAGAAATCCTTACTGAGATGCTGAGTTTGTGAGTCTTTCCCTGAAAATGGGACATGAAATGTGCTTCCTGTTGTAGTTCTTGGAGATGCCTGTGTGCTGCTGCTGCTGCACATTTTTTGTGTGCCTTGGGAGTGCTGCTTCCCTCAGCCCCTCTATCCATTACTTTACTATTCTGTTTTATCTGAAGGCACCCATCAGGAATTGGGAAAAATGTGGGAAAGTTCTCACAAAAGACTGGAATCCAAGGGATTCTGTTTCCTTCATATGTTTCCCTAGATAAATAGTGATTAAAAGAAATGTTAATACATGAGTTTATACAAGGCACAGAGTGGAAGCTGTACAGAATGGGTTCAACCCTCAAACCAGACCACAGGTTAGATATATTAAGGGTTAAATTATGGTCAAAAGAAGGTAATGTAGTTTTAAGGAACTGCAGATAAATAAGGGCATGTTTTGTAAATAAAATATCTCACATCCTCAATTTCTAGCTCTTCTTATTTTAGTCCTCCACATGACCTGTGGTGCTTATGCATCATCAAAGGGGATACAAAAGCTCTTTCTGTGTGAATCCAGATTTAATGCTTACGTCGGAACACCGTATGAGACGATCCCCAACAGAAGGATTCTCTGTTAAACCCTTGAAACCTTTTATAACCTTGTGTGACTTTTTTTTCTTTCCTGTTTGCTCTGAGATTCCACCCTCTTGCTTTGCAGGACTACCACCCCTAGGATTGGAGATATTCTGCAAAAGTTGGCTCCTTTCCTCAAGATGTACGGCGAGTACGTGAAGAATTTCGACAACGCAATGGAATTGGTGAAAACGTGGACTGAACGGTCACCTCAGTTCAAATTCATTATTCAAGACATTCAGGTAATGGGGAGAATAATGTAGATCAAAATACAAAGGGGTTTTTTGGATGGAAAAAAGAATTAAAGAGAAAATTAAATACCAAACCCCTTAGAATTAAGGTAGTTGTTGTTCTCCACTTCACGCCACGGTTTTCCCTTCTCCTTCCTGCATATCTGCACGAGCCACCCACAAAAATCCAGATTTTTCTCTCCTGCAAAGTAGAGGAGCAACTTGTAAAGGCTGAACAAAAAAAAAAAATAGTGCATTTTGTTGTAAATACCAGAAGTAAATACCACTTCAGGATAAAGTGAAAAGGCAGTGCAGCTCTAGATCCCTGCAGTACACCCAATAATATTGTGTGTAGTGATGCTGAGCTCCGAGAGCTGCAGAGCCCAGGGATGCCCGTGTTTTCCAAAGGCTCCTTTCACACCCTCTGGTGCTCCCTGTGGGTGTCTCTGGGAATTGGCAGGTGTGTGTCCTGCTGATGTCTGAGCACTTGGAAATAGGATGAAATAGTTCTGTTTAAATTTTTCTGCTCTGTGGGGTCTCGTGGTTGTAAACCAGGGAAGAAACCAATGTATGTTTTAATGGAATTTTTGTTTATATAATCTAATTGCATCTAAGATTATGGAAATGAATATACAGCTTAAGCTATGAGGGAGGGACACTGCTGAGGGAGTCGACATTGTAAATGAAACTCAAAGAAAGCATTCCCTCCTCAAATAGGTAAAATATACCTTTGTAGCCCATTTAATTGATTGTTTATAATACGTAATCATGAACTGTTCTCATTAATTCAGAAGTAGTTCTCTTGTCTGTTATTAAAACCCTATTTTAAAATACACTGGAGTTTAAAAGATTTTTTTTTTGTAAGACTGTCAAATACTTAGAAAAGTTTTTTTAGTTATTTTTTGTGAAGATTTTCTGATTATTTGGTTTGGTAAAACAGTTCTGTATTCTTTCAGAAGATCTGTCATGCACGTTTCAGAATACATTGTTTGTGTTTCATCAACCATAACTTTTATTTTACGGTATCGTAATGACATTTTTGCCTGCTTCATTGAAATATGTTTACAATTTTTTAGAAGGAAAAAGTGTGTGGAAATTTGACATTGCAACATCACATGCTAGAACCAGTCCAACGCATTCCACGCTACGAGATGCTTCTAAAGGACTACCTAAGGAAATTGCCTCAGGATTCCCTAGACTGGAAAGATGCTGAAAGTAAATATCTTCAGGCCATTAAAGGAGTTATAATAAGCTATTAGTAAGAGGATACTGTAAATTAAAGATATTTTCAGGAAAGATCAAGTGAAGAATTACCCATGAAAAGAATGATAGAGTTTCTTCAGTGTAATCATAGCTTTCCTTGGAAAAAAAAAATCTGTTTGAATTGAACTTAATGTAAGAACCATAAAGCCTTTAGTATTCTCCTGGAGCACATAAGTTTTACTTTGGTTTTGGAATAGCACACAGGTTTTGATTTGTTTGCTTTGCGGATGATCAGGGCTTGTGGTGGCTTATTTATTTATTTTATTTATTTATTTTCTTGGCATTTCGTTTTGCTTTATGCACATTTGGAATGTGTGACTGTTATGTATTAAAAAAAAAAAGTGAAGTTAGACTCGTATTTTTAAGCTTCTGCAGGGAAAAAGCACAGCCCACTTTTAAATTCCTTCCTTCCTTTCTTTACACAAGAACAGTTCAGGATATTTGCATGGGGTGTTCAAAACCTCTTGCCAGATATTCTTTTAAATATTTCATTTTTAGTACCATTACAGTAAACACTTGTAAGATGAACTGTTTCTACTGAAAAAATGTAGTTTGACTTTCTGAACTACTTTGAGAAAAGGAGGGAGAGAACCATGACTGTTCTCATCACAGAAAAATCTGATCCTAAGTGCTGAAGTGCTACTGTAATCTGCAATAATTCTCTTCTGGTCTTTCCATATTATAATTTCTATTTGGTAGCTGATTTTTTTATGCCTTCCACTTTACCTTGTTTTCTTTTTATTGAAGAAATTTATCGTACTTTGCAATTTACATAAAAACAGCAGAAGTTTTTGTAGAAATACCCTTGCACCCCACTTTCTCACCTCCTATGTAGTACATAAATGTGTAAAAGTGCAGCTTTTTGGTTTTACTTACTTTCTTTTTCTTCTGTCTAGAATCCCTGGAAATTATATCCACTGCAGCAAGTCACTCGAATAGTGCAATAAGAAAGATGGTAAATGATCCTTGTTTTCCTGATCACTTTTCAAGATATTATATTTCAATATTTGGTGAAGCTAGGAGAGTGAATTGCAAATCTTCCCTAAAATGGAAAGAATTGTTTTCTCAGATCCAAGGGATTGTTCCTACTTAATGTGTTTATACAGCTCCTGGAAATGATAGACAAAATCTGTCATTGCAACAAATTCTCTCAAGTGGAAAATGGGACAGACTTAGTTCTTCCCCTGGCTCAAATCACTGATAGTGCACTGAACTCTTAACCTTGTTTCATCTGTTTCTGTGGATGCAGGATAATATGTGTAATGAGCAGTTACTGTTTCTCTGCCTGCTGGGATGATAGGATCTTAATTGAAATGTGAGATGTTTTGGGCAAGAACTGATGCAGACTGTATAAACAACTGCATTTTAAAAATTACCAAGGATATAGCATTTCTAAAAGTACTTCTGGCTTTATCAACTAAATTAATCAGCCAGACCACACATACTGGGTATAAATATGTTTTCCAAAGCTCACAGGCTCCACATTTATACCGGCTCCCATCGTTTAATTTAAACTGCATTAATATCTGTGCTTTCAATTAATAAGTTTGATAACTGTATTTTCCCTGTAAAGGAGAATCTAAAGAAGTTGTTAGAGATATACGAGATGCTGGGGGAAGAGGAAGACATTGTGAACCCCTCAAATGAGCTGATAAAAGAAGGACAGATCCTTAAACTGGCTGCTCGCAACACGTCTGCCCAGGAGCGCTATCTCTTCCTGGTGAGGATGGTGGCTGCTGATTGTGGGAGCTCTGAAATTCTCAGGAAACTGAAATGTAAAAGCTTAGGATCTTTGCCCTGATAGATTGTGTGGTGAGGCCCCAGTAGTTAAGTCTCGTGGTTCTGTGGGAGGTTTTTATCGTGGCAGGTCGTGGTCTCAGCTGGAATTCAGAAAGTACAGGCGTGCTTCCTTACTCCCTGGGAAAAGCTTTGGTGCAGTTTGTTCCTTCCCATGCACTGAAAATGGCTGCTACATTTTTGCTCAGGGATCCCTGGTTAATAAAGGGTAGTGACAGGATGCTGAGGCACAGCTCCTCCTTATCTGTGCTTCAAACAAGAGGAGAAATCATAGAATAGTCAGACCTCGGTGGGGGCTACACAGCCAACCTAAATGATGTTCCCTTCATATGAGAGGTGATCAAATGTACTGTGTCTGTGATACAGACTAGGCAATAGTCTAGTCAGGATTTCCATGAAATAGGATTCAACTGAAGTGAGTTTTTCTTTTTAATAATTAATTTAGAGAAAAATGAGAGGGGAAAAAAGTGAGAAAATTAAGCACTTTATATCTGATTTAATAACTGTCCTTCTAGGCTAGGACTTTAGTCATTTAAACATTATTTAAAGTTCTAACTGAATAAAGGAATATATCTTTGTCCTGCTTATGCACTATTTTTTCCCCCTGTAACATGGAGGAACATTTAAACATTATTTAAAGTACTAACTGAATAAAGGAATATATCTTTGTCCTGCTTATGCACTATTTTCCCCCCTGTAACATGGAGGGTTTCAGGGAATAAAACTTTCAGAAATAATCTTTTGTCTTGGAGAAAAACAGTGTCTTCAAACAACATTATTTACAACTTGTACAGAACAAAATTGTTTTGGTACAGGATAAATACAAATGTATACACTAGGGAAGGGAAGAGTCCTTATTCTACAGTTTACAGTAGGTTTTGCAGAATTGGGGCACAAGAATGGGTATTTGGTTAGAAAAGCTTTACATTGGCATAGAATATCTGATCTGAGTATAGTTTGATAATAAATACTATGAAGACTACTGCATATGCAGAACAATTATTCTTACATTCACTGAAGCTGTCCTTGAATCCTGTTCCTAAAGAAATAAGAAAGAGAAGTTGTCTTGCATCAGAGCTTTGGTTTTCCCATGTATCAGCTGGTCAGGAAAGAACCTGCTTTCTCACCCACCAAGTCTAGCTTTGTGATATTGTCCAGCTCTCAGTGGACAAGCTACAGCTTTATCTGTGTTTTTCTTAGTGCAAAACCACGTGTTTATTTTTCCCCCCAGTTTAACAATATGTTGCTCTACTGCGTCCCCAAATTCAGCCTGGTAGGATCCAAGTTCTCTGTCCGAACCAGAGTTGGCATAGATGGCATGAAGATTATAGAAACTCATAATGAAGAATATCCACACACTTTCCAAGTGTCTGGAAAAGAGAGGACACTGGAGTTGCAGGCCAGGTAAGCAGGCTTTTAAACCAATTTCTTGAGATCAAATATATGCCCAGAGAAGAGTGGATGAACAGATTTGAAGAACAATGCAGTGGATTTTGTCTTAATATTGGTGTTTTGACAATAGCCTAGGCTGCCAGAAAATCACGACTTGTCAGTCACTTGTCAATCCAAGAATCTCTCTGAGCAGAAGATGCACCTAGGATGCACAGCACATTGGGTAGCTTTACAGAAATGCCCAAGGTAGCTGTGAATGGGCTGGCTGGGAATTCGAGAGCAGCCTGTGTGACTGGAGTGTTTTAGGACACTGGCTGTGTTAATCACTGGTGCCTCTGGGCTCTGAGCTGCCTGGGAACCAAGGAGGCTGCTCACCTCAGGGCAGGTCCAAACCAAGCTCTCCCTCCCAGTGGGTTTGTCTCCACAGAGCAGAGTTTGCTGCAGCAGCAGGTGGGCATCTGCTTTCCTCTGTTCCTCAGCCCCACTCCTTGTTTTTTTCCAGTCCTCCTCCAGGAACTCCTTTTAGTTCTTGGGTCCTTTTCCTCCAGCTTCACTCCTCTGATTGGCACTTCTTCTGCTTTCCCTTTTATTAGTCCTTGTATCCTCCTTTTGTTGAGTTACCTTCCCCTTACCTTTTTGCATTGCCTAGACTAAATTGTCTCTGTCTAGACTCAAATAAAGTGAGATGCTCCTCCTCTCCTTTTGGGCCTGCTTAAAAATCCTGTTCTTAGCAGTCAGGATTTCATTGCAGAGAGGTGAGGATTAAATAAGCAGGAAAATGTCTGTGGTGGGTACCTTTTTGTGTTGGCATCATGTATTTGGGGAGAAATAATAACTTGCTAGCCAATGAGCTTGGAAGCTGCTTTCCTTTATGGAAAACCTGTAACATTTAATGAGGGTTACAGCAGAGAAGGTGCAAAGATAACAGCATATAGATATTTACCTACAGTTTCAAATTAGATATATACTTTGAAAAATGACTCAAAAAACCCCTTTCCACTAAGATCTGCAGGATTTCTGGAACACGTTTTTGGCTATCAGTCATATCTACTGTAATTTACTCTGTGATATCTTGCTAAGTATTTTGCAAATTGTTATGCCATATACCTATTTCAATGGTGAAAGGTGGCATCTTGCTAACCATTTCTGAAGAACATTTTAATTGGAAGAAAACTGATACAACAAAATAAGTTTATTTTGTTACTTTCCTACATTACCAGTAGGACAAAGTTTATTGCATTAGTTTATTTTATGTGAGGGAAGCACAGATTTCTATTTTTTGCTTTGTGACCATTGTTAGAATACACTAAGTCTGTACAAAACTGTGAAGGAATAAATGCCACGAAGGTCTTACTCAATTATATTAGAAAAATCTTTATTAATATATGAGTAGTGTATGTACCCTATGCCTTAATGTCCTTGATTCATGAGCTTGTATTAACACTGTAATAATTTTTAATTTACCCTGGGTGTATTCTTTAGTAGTAGGCTTATATTTATTTAGCAAACTGCTGTTGGAGTACATTTTCAATTACTGGTAGATTAGTTCTTTGGAAGGTTGCTGGTCAGGTACTATGCTTAATAGCTCAGCTTCTGGTTTTTACTGTAGACAGAATGATTTTGGCTGCTTGGAAGGGTCTCTTCTTCCTCATGTGCAGATGGTGGGTGGGAAGGGCAAATAGTTGTTCAGGATTCTGCTTGCTTAAAAGTTCTGCTAATACTGCAAAGCAACGTGGGGAGCTGTTTTAATTGAGGTGTTGTAAAGGTTCTCTTTTGCATCCTTCAGATCGATCCATAGAAAAATTAAATTTTGTATGACTGGTATTACCTGGTGCTGTAGGGTTTTTTTTCCCAACACATTATCCAAGGAGGAGGCCAGTTTTGGAGAGCCAGATACACTGAAGTGTTCATTCTTGTGTTTCTGACTTTTGTCTTCTGGTTTGGCTTGTTTGGTTGGGGTTTTTTTAAGTCAGAGAGTTAACAATTAGTATTGTTTAAACTCTTGAGAATTACTTGGCTTTTGCAGGAAGTTATTGATGATGGGATAATGTTTCCTGAACTAGTCTCAAACTAATGTGTCAAATATTTCTTCTAGTTCTGAACAGGATAAAGAAGAATGGATAAAGGTAAATTCATCTACATTCTTTATTTTCTAAACTCTTTGTCACTGAAGCAATCAGAAAAGTAATATTCATGTTTTCTTTCTCTACCTTATCTCTGCTGATCAATAACTGGTCAGCATGCAGTCTGGTTTAAATTTTATCATGTCTGAGGAATTTCTCCCCTGTTTCCTTAGGCACTTCAGAGTACTATTGAAGCTTTCCAGCAGAGGAATGAAACTTTCAGAAATGCTATTGCTAAAGAGTATGAAGACATGCCTGTTGAAGTCTCTGTAAGCTGCTGTTATTCCTTTGTAATCTTCTTAGTACCCATTTTCTTCTTCAATAAGTGGAAAAAGTTTGGCAGAAACTTTGTTTTCAAGCTCATCATTCTTATAGCAGAGTAATCAAAAAACAGTCATCTTGTTGGTAATTGTTTTTCTTCATAATGCCAGATCTTGTAAACAAGCCTCTTTCTTTTTTGAAACACATAACAGAGCACCCTTTCAGTGATGCATCATGATTTTTGACTGGGTTCTTTGTTGTTTCTTTCATAGATTTCAAAATGCATCTCAAGCTTTGTAATTTCCTTTCCATAGGAAGACAATGATTATTTTCACTATTTCAAGTACTGTGCAGCTTTTTCCTAGCTTTTTAAATTCTTTCATTGTCCTGCTGCCCCCCCTGTAGAACGCTGAGCTCGGGAAGAGAGCGCCGCGGTGGATCCGGGACAACGAGGTCACCATGTGCATGAAATGCAAGGAGCCCTTCAATGCCCTGACGAGGAGGAGGCACCACTGCAGAGCCTGTGGCCATGTGAGTGCCAACCCCAGTGCCTGCAGCAGCTCAGCAGCCTGGCAGTGCCTCCAGACACTGCCTGACTTCCCCTGGCTCCCTCATTGTAGAATCGCAGAATGGCTTGGGTTGGAAGGGACTTTAAACATCTTCCAGTGCCAGCCCCTCTGCTGAGGGCAGGGACACCTTCCACCAGACCAGGCTGCTCAGAGTCACATCCCCCCTGGCCTTGAACTCCTCCAGGGATGGGGCATCCATGGCTTCCCTGGGCAGCCTGCTCTGTCACTGTGGCAAATAACACAGGACACGAATTTTCTCCGAAGCAGCTCGGAGAGATGATCTGACTCTGGTTTATTCAAACAAAATGACCCCTTTTGTACATTTTGCCACAGCCCACTGTGATTGGAGAAAGAAAGACAGCCCCTTCACCCACACTGGTCAAACCAGAGGAGCATCAAAAGAAAGTCTGTCCCAGAGAAAGAATTCCTTTCACTACAGAAACAATCCTGATGTTTATGTTCAAGCTGTGAGAACAAGCTTCAGAAACCCAAAACATCAGGAAAACAGAGCTTTAGAAACTCAGAAGCTGGAAAACCCAGACTACATGTTCCAGTGCTGTGGAGTCTGGCAGAAGCAGCTCTGCACACCACCAAGAGCCCTCTGCCTGCTTTAGCTGGCATGGTGAATTTGGGAGTCATTAGAAGCAGCACGCATTTGTGTATAATGTCCCAAGGCCCTACACACAGTACACTGTTAGTTTTGAGAGATCTCTGCTAATATGAAGAGTTTCTAGTATTGTGACAGCATAATCCAGCATTATTTCAGGCAGCACTGGCTGACTCCACCAAAAAACCATAAAACCCTGCTGGGTTTGATTCAGTTAACTTGGAGCTGGGTTCAGTGGGTGACTGTGTGAACACGTGCAGAGCATCAGGGAAGGAGGGAATGTGAGGGTGGGGAGAGAGCACTGCTGCTGCTTTCCCTGTGGGATGCTACAGCATCATATCCAGCTTGAAAGCAACCATCCAACAATGGTGGTATGACTTGTGAGCTTTCACAAGCTAGCAAAAGCAGAGCAAACACACTGTGCTTTCTTCTCTTGCCTCCCAGCAGCTCTGCCTGGCTCCACCAGATGGTAGTACAAGCTCAGGTTTATTATTTGTGGTACAGGGTGTCTTCTCTGATTTCTTTCTAATGTTTTTTAGTGGTGTGAGGGCATTCATAACGCTGCTTTTGAGCTTTGCAGGACACTAGAGACTTTTTCATAAGCTCTAAATTATTGATTTTCCAGTTGCCATAGGAGGGTTCCCCCCCCCCACATCTTTCTGTCTTAAAATTCCATTCATGTTAAAACCACACCATCCCTTTTTATTTCCCTTTTTGTTTAGACTCCTAACTACTTCCCAAAGCTTTTTTCATGGGAGTTAATTTGGGCTAGCAATGGTGGCTTTCCAGAAGTCCCCAATTTGGAATATTTCACTTGTATTGTCTAGAGCTACAAGCTGAAGGTGGTGATCTAGATTAGTACTGCAAAGCCTTGGTCCACAATAAAGTTTTAATAATAAAGATAATATATTAAGATATCTTTTAATAATGAACATGTGTTAATGGTTCAAGCCCATTTATCTACATTTCTTTCTTGAAATAACTACACTCATATTTTTAATTCAGGGCATCTTTTTTTTTCATTTGAAAGAAGAATTCTGTAGACAAACATTTCTAATGAAACAACTCTGATATCTCTCCTGCATTTCAGTTATGTATATACTGAAAAGAAAAATCAGGGAAAATCTGTGAATATTGGCTTATTTATTCTGTGTGTTTATGACTGGATTTTAAAATTGTGAATTTTATATGTATAGGTGCATATATACATTCAAAGATGCTAATGTTTCTTAGCAAGTTAAAAAAAAAAGGTAGCCATTTCTGATTTTAACAGACTTTTATCATTAAAAGGTCATCTCAATTGTGGGTTTTATTCATTCTCATAACCTGATTGTGGTTACATAGAAAACCAGTTGGTAAATGTACCTTTCCAGATTGGCATATAAAGAAACTGCCAGCATGTCTTGTACTGTATTCTGATTCTATATATAACTTTAAGCTAGAGATATAATTAAAAGCCTAATGTGATTTTATACAAAGTACAAAATTTCCACCAGGGAAATAGGAAGAAGCACTTCTAGTTAAGTAGTGGCATAAATTTGGAAAATCAATATTTTACAGTAAGTTATTGCTGACATATTATAAAGACACATTTCTTATTCTGTACAATTAAAAATATACTACAAAATAGCATGACACTATTTTTATTTATATTTTAATATACTTCTATAAATAAATTTTGTATGTATGTTTTTGGGTTTTTTTCCTAAGGTGGTTTGCTGGAAATGTTCTGATTACAAAGCACATCTGGAATATGATGGCAATAAATTGAACAAAGTCTGTAAGGATTGCTATCATGTAATAATTGGTTGTACAGACAGTGAAGAAAAGAAGAGGAAGGGCATCTTGGAGGTATGTAATTCAAAAATACTATATATGTATAGCTGCAATCATTTTGGTTCATCAGTAGGTGAAAAATAAACTTGCAGAGTTTATTTTCTCTTTGGGAAATAAAAAGTACATGGATCAATTACATCCATTTCCATAGATTTTATTTTTTCCAGCACTCACCTTTGCAAAACTGCTTTGTTTCTTGCAACTTTACATTTTTTAAGGGAATTATAAACCTAAGAACTTGTTTGCTTCTTTCAGTTACATCAGCTCCTATGACAAAATTTAACCTTCCCTTATAAATTTTCCATTTTCTTCTTCTGCACTTAAACTTTCATAGCAACCAACCCCACTGCTACCACTTGATTTTTCAAAATATATCCCCAGACTGAAAGAACTGGGGGTGGAAACAAGGAGAATTTTGCTCTTCCTTCAGAGTCTGTGTAGTAAGATACTGTTTTGATCAGTGCATAAAATGGACCTTTAAGTTGTCAGGTTGCCCTCAGCCTTTGATATCTGAAAATGGAAATTTTAACACAGCATAATTTTGTATAATCTCAGGTTCAGTGTTTAACTTGAGTAGCATTTTACTCTGTCTACAGATTTTAAGCAATTAATCTAATCTTTTCTCTAGGATTAGTGCTTGAATGCTTATGTTATTCTTAGAAATGTGTTTGAATTTGATTCTGTTGTAATATTTTGACTGCCAGAGGTGATAAGTTGTCATGTTGGACAGTTAGTGGCACTTCAGTGCCTAACATGGTGTTATTTTGGAAATCAGACATCGTTGTAGATGCTCAGATACAGAGAAAGGCTGGCTCTGGTGGCAAAATGAAAATTGGACTGATATAGGAGTCTATAATCCAAAATTGCTAATAAAAAAAGGAACAGATGACACAAGGGAATATGTGTTGTGATTGTATGTTTTTAATATATATATATATATGTATATTCTACATAAATCAAATCCTTCATCATCTTTCTTGGGTATTTCCTGAAGCTCTTTTGCAGACACTATCCAAGAGCTGATGTGAATGGTGATAAATTTCCTGCTTTTCTGTTCCTTATGATTTTAGTCTGTATTAAAGGCAAGTTTCTTTTCCTTTTTATGCTTTCTGCTGTCTCCTAGATTGAATCTGCAGAAGTCTCTGGAAATAGTGTCATATGTAGCTTTCTTCAGTACATGGAGAAGTCCAAGCCCTGGCAGAAGGCATGGTGTGTCATACCCAAGCAGGAGGCTCTGGTGCTCTACATGTACGGTGCTCCACAGGTGTGTACAGGGGAAATGGAAAAGATTTTAGTAATGGATGGCACTGCTGTTTGAGGAAGAGACAGCTTGGGAGTGCAGGAAAGATCCAAGTGTTTCACCAAACTGTACAGCAAATGAGAAGTGATGGGGAGATTAGCTGTCTGTTCTTAATAAAGCACTTCTTCTTCTTAGGATGTAAAAGCTCTGGCTACGATTCCTCTCCTGGGCTACACAGTGGATGACACTCCAAAAAGTGCTGACCTCCCCCACAGCTTCAAACTGACCCAGTCCAAGTCTGTGCACAGCTTTGCTGCAGACAACGAGGAACTGAAACAGAAGTGGCTAAAAGTTATCCATTTAGCTGTCAAAGGTGAGACACCAGAATGTCAGAATGAACTGCAAGTGAATTTAGAGGAGCAGCCTGAATCTTCTAAAAGGTCTGAATGCTGAGGCTCAAGAACACATGGCATTTTTAAAAGATTTCTGTTGGAATTGTGGTTAACCTTTGAGTTAACCTTTCTTTGCTCGATCAAGGAAAAAAAAAAAAAAAGAAAAACGAAAGAAAAACTTCTTACTACCATACACATCTTGGCACTTTATGTTTGGGAAAGAATTCTGGTCTTTTTAGGGATCTTTTTCTTATATTTATGTTCTGTCAATAAAAGTAATGTACAGGTCCATTTCAGAGACTTTTTTAAAAAAAATGTGAATGCTATTAAAAATACTTACTAACTTTATTGTACTACTTGTTTGTCATAATGCAATTTTTTTTAAATCCAGTTGCTCTTCAGTTAACATTTGCTACTTTCATTAAGAATGCAAATATTTGAAGCTTCCTACTTACATGTTAGGACTTGCAACAGGATAAAAGATATACCTCCACATTGCCAAAATAGATCTGTACTTAAATATGCAGGGACAGTTAGGTTTAGTGTATGTAGTTCATAGATTGATTTCCACAGTTCTGTACATATGTTGTATTCACTTGTATCTTTTTAATTAAAGTAATGCAAATTGCTTTCACAGGTATATTGGCTTTTAAGGTTTCAATTTATCAAGGAAACAATCTAATGATTTTCAATCTAGAAATAAATACCTAAAATATGAGAAAACTATATATAATATATGTACAGTATTAAAAATGTACAATACTTGATTATTGCTTTGATTTCATGATACTGGGTTCTTATTAGTGAATAATTTATTTTTTAAAAAAAAGGCATGTTTTCTATTTGAAATTAAACACAGTCCTAAATTGAAAAATACTGTTCAGTGATTTGTTTTAATAGCTGACACTTAATGATCTCGATACTTTTATGCATCAAAAAATTAGCAGTAATGTAAGTGGCATGCAATGGACAAATGAGTTCCAGTTGTGTTTAAACAAGTAGTCGCTTTTCTTCAGTGTCCTATCACTGTTAGCTTTTAAGAGTGCAGTAGTTTGTTGCTCAAATGCAGTATGTGGTTTGAGAAAAGCAACAGATCCTAGTAACCTCCTGGGAATGTGTATTTTTGCTATTATGGTTATTGGAGCAAAAGAACATTTCAAACTGAAGTATTTTTAATTTTTGTAGAAGATTAGGTGTTGTAATGCTTATTTATGACAACAGTCTTCAAGGATTATTGTTTTAAAGTGGAGCCTGGTTTATAAACGTTTAGTATGAAGTCTGAGCTTGCAAATCTGAAATTTTATGAACTAACATTATTTGTTTTCTGCTTCTGGGTATAAGGACTCACTGGCTTTACAATATTAAGTTCCCTATGAACTTCCATTCCTGTTAGGCTTTTTATACATAGAGGCAAATGACCTCCCTAAAATTTTTACTGTAATATCCTTGAATGAAATATGGCAAACTCAGAGGTAGTGATTGACTATCAGTTAAAATCATTGCTGCCTTTCCTTTTTGAAACTCTTAAAGGAAGGAGAATACATAACTTCTACAATCAACTTGTCATAAGAACATTCAGGAGTCTTCTCAATAAATCTGCAATCTGTATTTTAAATCATGTCAAGCTGAAGAGCTCAGGTTCAATTCTGTTAATAACGTGGCAGATGTAAATTGTAGGGTTTTTATAATGAGTTTGCCAAACAAACTATCCACTGAACTCCTGCTCCTGCTTTACTCTTTCTGCAACACTCGAGGTAAAAAAACCCCAACTCATTTTGCATTTAGCAAGGGATTAATATCTGTTTGTAGTGTCAAGCACACATAAGTGTGCAGTGTCCATTGTTCCTTCATAAGAATGTCATGTAACTTAATGTTAGTGGGATGGATTTTGCTCCCACCTGCACAGACCCAAGATCTACCATAGCCTTTAGATTCCACAGCTTTACTCCAGTGTTAATAATGATCAGGCATGGTATGTTAGAGTACTAACTCTCCAGCTGACTTGGTGCATGTCAGTTCTGAATTCTCTTCCTTGGGTGCTCCCTGTGTCCAGGTAATTCTGGATATAACCCTAGTGTTACTTTTAATCCAATGTGCAAGCTCTTCTGTAATTCTCTGAAAGATTTTAAGTTACTTCTACTGGCAGCTGTGTTTGCCTTCAGCAATGGGTAGCTCAAGCCTGTTTTGATTCATGTTGGTGAACACCCATCAGAATTTTGCCAAGGTAACATAAGATCTCCCTAGCTAACACCTGTAATCTTACATATACCTTGGCAAGGGATGGGGAACATTCAGGTAAGCAAGCAGAACTCTTGGTGGCTGTCTTTGCCTCGTGGCCATCTCCCAAGAACAGGTATCTTCTACAAGAGCCTCAAGTGCAATTGTGGGATATGGAGAGTTGCCTTACCACATCCCAATGTATAAAAACAGTTTCCCAAGGTCAAGGTGCCGAGTGTAAGGAAGAAGTTGCTTTAAAGGAGCTCTCAGATAGGAAGGACTGAGCTATACTGAGAATATAATGATATGGTTGTAGAATCCATTAGGTTGGAAAAGGCCTCTAAGATCAGAGTCCAACCATTGCCCAGCACTGCCAAGTCCACCACTAAACCATGTCCCTAAGTGCCACATCTGCACATTTTTTAAATACCACCTGGGGTGGTGACTCAACCCTTCCCCTAGGCAGCCTGTTCCAATGCTTGACCTCCCTTTTGGGGATGAAATATTTTTTTAAAATCCAATCTAAAACTCCCCTGGCATACCTTGAGCCCATTTTCTCTTGTCTTATTGCTTATTTCTTGTGAGAAAGAGCAATCCCCTCCTTGCCATCGTCTCCTTTCAGGGAGTTGTAGAGAGTGAGAAGGTCCCTCCTGAGCCTCCTCTTCTCCAGGCTGAACACCCTCAGCTCCTTCAGCCACCTCTCACAGGGCTTGTGCTCCAGACTCTTCACCAGCTCTCTTGGCCTTCTCAGGGCCCACTCCAGCACTTTCACATCCTTCCTACCCTGTCTTTCATGTCTCAGAGCTGGACATGGCGTTTGAGGTGCAGCCTCGCCCATGCCAAGTGCAGGGGGACCATCCCTGCCCTGCTCCTGCTGGCCACACTGCTGCTGATACAGGCCAGGACAGGCTTGGCTTCTTGCCCACTGGGCACACACTAGCTCTCGTTCAGCTGCTGTCAAACCAGCACTCCCAGGTCCTTTTCCACCAGGCAGCTTTCCCACCTTNAATCCAATCTAAAACTCCCCTGGCATACCTTGAGCCCATTTTCTCTTGTCTTATTGCTTATTTCTTGTGAGAAAGAGCAATCCCCTCCTTGCCATCGTCTCCTTTCAGGGAGTTGTAGAGAGTGAGAAGGTCCCTCCTGAGCCTCCTCTTCTCCAGGCTGAACACCCTCAGCTCCTTCAGCCACCTCTCACAGGGCTTGTGCTCCAGACTCTTCACCAGCTCTCTTGGCCTTCTCAGGGCCCACTCCAGCACTTTCACATCCTTCCTACCCTGTCTTTCATGTCTCAGAGCTGGACATGGCGTTTGAGGTGCAGCCTCGCCCATGCCAAGTGCAGGGGGACCATCCCTGCCCTGCTCCTGCTGGCCACACTGCTGCTGATACAGGCCAGGACAGGCTTGGCTTCTTGCCCACTGGGCACACACTAGCTCTCGTTCAGCTGCTGTCAAACCAGCACTCCCAGGTCCTTTTCCACCAGGCAGCTTTCCCACCTTTCTTCCCCAAGCCTGTAGTGCTGCTGGGGTTGTTGTGACCCAGGTGCAGGACCCAGCACTTGGCCTTGTTGAACCTCTTAGAGCAGGTTTGACCCATTGATCCAGCCTGTCTGGATCTCCCTGCAGAGCCTTCCTGCCCTCCAGCAGGTCAGCATCCCACCCAACTTGGTGCTGGGTAGTGCATTCTGTTTTCTAAGCTCCTGCAAACCTAATTCTAAGTCAGGTAGGAAGCCCCATTCCAGTTAAGTGATTAGAAGTAGCAGTTTCTGTGCTGCCTTATTTTTATAGTGGTATGGAGTAGTTGAAGCTACTTGAATGGCAGCACTTCCCAGATGAAGCCCTGCATTTGGGCACCAGCAGTTTGAAATGAAATTAGCACTGGGAGCTGTTTGTTTGGATGTCAGCCTCGAGTTTGCTCTTGGACATCAAATTTTATATAGCACAGAATATTTTATTTACCCTAGTGAAACACATTTCTGGTTCTCATAATTAATTGCTTGATTAGAATTGGTCAGAATTGTTCCCTTCTGAGTCAGAGTGCCTTGGTACTCATGCGTGGTTCTGCATGTATTTTGTGGGAAAAGTATGTATTAGCAATGTTAAAGGACATCAGAAGATGGAGAAATTGCTTCTAAATTTAATCACCCTGTTGTCTTCATCCTCCACAGACAAGCCCTCCTAACAGCATCCCAGACTTTAAATTGTGAATTACAACTGCAGGGGAACAAATATAAAGTTGTAGCTGCTGTGGCTTAATAACTCTGATGAAAGTAGTGAAATTAAAACCATCATTCTAACAAGGTAGAAGCTGTTCCCATTCGAAATAAATTCTTGAATTTTTCAAGGAAAAGAAAAAAGGCACTAAATTCGTGAACAGAAAGCTCTGTGTGTAAGGAATAAACTGTAACTAAGCATTCATTCATAATGCATGGGTGCATGTGAATGTCTCTGCTGAATTATTTAAGTTTTGCAACTCTTGTGCTCAAGTAATTCTCGTTTCTCACTTTAAAAGTGATCACTCTTCTGTGTGATTTCAGGCAGATCAGAAGTTACTTTAGTGGTTTTATCTGTGTTCAACCAGAACAAGACTTAATTTTATCATTCATATTTTTGGAATCATAGCAATATATTTTTTTGAAATTACTTATTTTTCCCCCCTACTGTGGGAAAATAGTGTATCATGATATCTACATGTGTGCACCATTCCTCCAGAGCCTCTAAAAATTCTCTTTTGGTAGCAGGTACTCCTGCTTGGTTGAAGAGCTGCTATAAAACCTGTACTATGTAGTATTTTCAAATCCCTTTATGCCAAGAAGTTTTGTTTATTCCAAAGTGTATTTAACTTATATGTGCAAAATAGATATTGAGAGTACAAAAAAAAGAGAGTACAAAAAAAAAGAGAGTACATTCTCTTCTATTTGGAGTATAATATTAAACCACTTTAATTGCATGTATATATAGTAGTACCTTTTTATGCAAAACCATCTCAAAGTGCTTTATAAATCTCCTCAAAGATTTTAACTCCCTTTCATGGAAAAGAGGATTTTTATTGTTCATGTTTTTAAGTTATGGATCAAGGCAAGGCACTGATTAAATATAGAGTAAATACACTACCACCTAAGTAAAATTTAGGTGAGATTATAGATGTATGCTCCACAGACTTCTGAGAGGAGTCAGAAGGAAAAAAAATACATATATTAAAACAAGTGGGAAAGATGTGGAAACACTTGACAGGTTGTTTGGGTTCCTCACCACATAGCTAGTATAAAAAATCATCAGTTTTTCATTTCAAGGAAAGATTAAATAAAATTGAGAGAGAGAAAGAGAAGGTAGTGATTTCTTATGCTGAAGGAAAAACTTTCAGGAAAGAAATAAACATTCCATGTAGAAATAATCCTAAGCAATAACAAAAGGTCTTTCTCCATACAGCTGGTATAAACTAGCATGGGCCTGCTGGAGCTGTTTTTCCTTCAGTGATTTAAATTCACATAGAATCTGCCTTATATTATGGAAGGGCATTGTGGAAGATGAAGCTTCCACCAGTTTGGGAGCTGCTGAGATACCATGTCTCACCTGGAGTCACAGAGCAAAGGTGAACTTCAGATGGAGGTAATTGATGTAGGGGCAAATGGAAATATATATCCAAAAGTAAATTATTGGAGAGAAAGTGTGTGGCAGAACTCACTATCCTTAAGCTAAATCCTTTGGAGAAATGGGCATCATTGTGTGTCTCTGTGGTGTACTGTTATTTGAAATCTGAAATGGAATACGTGGGGTTAATGTTTCTTGCTCTAGTCTGTGGCCCTGATGGTGTGAGGAGTTTTTCTAGCTGGTTCTGACCCATGGGGCTGTAGTAAGTGTGTTCCTCAAATAGGAGTTTTAATCTGCTAGTCAGATTGTTTCCTAAATCCTTTTCCTTTAACAGATCATAACATTAATTTAATGATTACATATGTGTGTGTATATACACATATGCATATGTGTATATGTATATATGTGTATTTATATATTTGAGACTATTATTCAGATGACTTGTTTTCAAGCAGTATTTTACAATCAAAAAATACACTGTGCTGCATTCAAAATAGAATGTATAATGATGGTGTTGAGTATGCTTTCCAGAAAAAGATGGAGGTAGATCTGCTGTTGTGGCATGTTTACTATTTCAGCCTAGAAAAACAAACACAAAAGCCCCCACAAACACACTAATTCCAGTGAGGCATTTCAATCAGCTTCCTTTGAAACCTCGTGATTAAATTTCCTCCCAGAAAAAAAACGATGGCATTTTGTTTCACCCCTTCCTCTTCCTAGCACAAGTGAATGTAGAACGTGTTTTTTCTCAAAATCCTCAAGCAGGTTTCTTTGAATAAAACATATTTTCAGCCACTGCATGACACCAACCTACTTCTGTTTATAGTTCATCCTCGTAGCTTTGTTAAATTTTTATTTATTTTATTCCACCATAAATATGTATGGTGGAAGCATTCAGAGGAGAGGGAACCATATCAAAGCATCTATGATCTATGTGCACTGGTATTTTTAAGCCAAATTTGTTGCATGTAGAGAACAGTTTGCAATAGAAATATTGTTTTTTGTACCAGTGTATTTTTCTATTGTGTAACCCTTAAGGCAGATTAATGCATTCATTTTAGTGGGAGCTGTATCAGCTGTAATGTTTGACATCAGAATTACAGGCTATACACATTAATTTCCCTTCATTATGGAAGCATTTCTGGTTTTAATTGCAAAAACATTTCCTAAAAGAACTAATAATTGGAAGAAGTGTAAATTTGGTTTTGCAACAAAGTGAATAATATCAAAAAGGTGAAATACAAATGCCATTGTCAGTTGTGCAAATGTAAGTTGTCATTTTTATGGTTAAGAAATATATGAATGTAAAAAAGTTGAAGATATTGTACATATTTTCTGTAATATATGTATATTTGATCCTAAGGTGGGTGGAGGATTGTAAAAATTAAGCACTTTAATTCATGTTGAGTACTTAAAAAGAACAAATTTGTATCCTGTAAAATAAAAGCATCATTAAATAAGTATTACTGGTTGACTCTTTTCATCCACCTACTGTTCATTTTGCTGATTAAATCTTTAAGCTGTGCTTCTCATTGTGTGTGATGGTGAGGGCCTCTTTTGGAACCCTGGTATCTAATTTGCTGAAGTGCTGGTTCCTCACAAGTACTGCTAAGTTGGTGAAAGATGTATTCTGAGTTTATAATGTTTAAATAATTATTTAATGCTATGACATCCTAGGTAGGAAAGATAAAGGACATGGTCTCTGCAATCCTGCTCAGTTTGGTCCACATTTCTGTGCTGGGAACGTGACCAGGACGTTATATGAGTTTATGGATTTCTGTGCTGCCTGTAGAAAAGTGCAGAAATAAAGAGAAAATGTAGTGCATAGCTCCAAATCTTTCATAGTATTATTCAATACTAAGTGATCAGCATGACCTCATGCATTGAACTAAAGTCGTGCTGCAAAACAAAAAATGATCAGGTGATTAGCTGGATGTGTCCTTTAACAGAGCAAGACTGGTGGCAGTTGCCTCTGATTTCCATCATCTGCACACAGTAAACCTGTTTTGATTGTATCTGATTTATTTGTGGTATTCTTCTGCAGGTGTTGCAGAAAACACTTCCCCCAAAACAGAGAGAGGAAAATTACTGCAGTACTTGGTAGTTCCTGACTGGAAAGAGTTGCATTTCTACATCTTGTTCTCTTTGCACACACCATGAACAAATCAGGAGTGGAAATGAGCACTGATTAACCACAGAGACTAATGCTTCCCTTTCTGTTTATGTAACTTTCTGATTTTTTTGGGGATTTTTTTTTGTGGTTAACTCTGTTCCAAATGTTGTTTTCTCCATTAAGCACAATGCAATGCCTTCTGCATGGAGACAAAAATAATAGCATTACCCTAATAAGTGTGCTTTAATAAGAGAACACAATTATAGACCACAAACTACGGGAAAAATTCTGCCACAGGTCCTGCTTAACTCCTTTAAATCAGCAGGGTTAATAAGCACTGATATTTCTGTGTGGCAGCAAATTGTCCAGAGCCCATCAAGTTGGTGAGGAAGTGGCAGGCGTTGCCTCTTCTGGCTTTCTGACTCACACTGCCTCATCACCACAGAATTATTCTTGGCATTGCATGAGCTTCCTGACATGAGAGAAGCACCAGACCAGCCTTTGGCAGGAGCAGTGTTTGGAGCTGGTTTGCTCTAAATAAATTGCTCTGGAGGGATCCTTGTGATTGTGACCATTTTGCTTGGGAGCTGTTCACCCCCTGCCTTCTTGGCCCTGTGCACCAATATTTAGCCTCACCAGACCCAGTCCTTGTGGTAAGTCAGGATGCTCACCTGGAGTTTGGTTCCTTGGGAAGCACCACGTCTGTGTTGCATGGTGCTGTTTCTGTCTCAAAAGCACAATGCTCTGGTGTCATGAGCAGGATGTGCTGCCTGCCCCAGTCAGAGCTGACATGGCCTCCAACCATCAGGATCTTACCAAGAAAATTCATAAACAGTTTCAAATTCAAATTTGAATATGTTTTTTTTTGCTAAACAAAGGAAATTTTCTGCTGTCAGAAGCATCTCCTTACGGAATAGATCCTTCTCAGGGGTAGCTTTGGTCAGGATGACCCTGAGATATATAAACTCTGCTGTCTCCAAACCCTGCTGCTGAAAGAATGAGTCAGAAGTCTTCAGCTGATGCTCTCAAGGTTGCTTTATTGTTTCTTATCTAAGATATTTTCTGTCTGGGCTGCTGAGGTCTGTTCAGCAGGGCAGCCCCAGGCACACACACTGCCCCAGGGGCAGGCACTGGTTTTATACTACAAATTACCTGTTAGTTATTTACAATTGTGATCCAATGCCTATCACCTGTGTTAGACAGTTACATTCTACTCCAATCCAATCCCCAAGGGCCAACATCACCAAAAAGATGGGGTTAGGAAGAAGAAGGAAAGAGGACAGGACAATGCCCAAGTCCCTCCATCTTACCCCCCTAAGCCCTTATGGTAAGATCCCCAAAAATTCCCTTTTTTCACTCTATAACTACTATTATCATGCTATCTAAACTTCTGTGGCTTTTAATTCTTCATTCACAGGTGGCAATTTGTTCCATGGGTCAAACTCAAAGCCGCAGGAGTCCCTGGCTGCCTGCCAGGGTCTCTGACCCCCCTGCCAGGGCTGTGGAGCCCCTGGCTGGAGCTGGGATCATCCAGGACTGTCAGACACATCCTGGGTTCCGACAGATCCTTAACTGGGAATCTAGGGTAAGATGGATTTCTGGATCCCAAAACATCTTCATATTAATATTACTGAATACTACATTATTTAACTTACAGATTCCAGAGGTTTCTGGATTTGATTTATGCATTTGTAATACTAAATAACACATAGCTGAAGAAAAGGAGATAGTCTTGGGAGCAGAATCTGGGATTACTCTCTTTGGCCTGGAGTAGCCTGTGTTCTCTTCTTCCCTTCCTACTCCTGTCTGGGCGCCAGGCAGGCACAGCACTCCTGCATGGAGAATGTGGAAATGAACTCTCTCTTGGGTTCACTGGACACTGAACTTGTAGCTCTGATTCTGTGAGCTTGATCCTGGAAACAAGGCTGGAGGTTTGTGCTCTCTTTTGAACATGTTTTAACGTCGTGTGCCTGTTGCTGTAGGATAACACACGACACAGACTCCCTTTGTGATTTTCTCTCAAGGCTGCTTAAAAGAATCTCTTTATTAGAAATGGCTCTCCTTATACACTGTTTTCCACAGACCAATGTGGTTGGTGAGAGAAAGATAAACCTCTTTACCCACACTGGTCAAACCAGAGGGACATCAAGAGAGATCCCTCCTCCCAGAAAGAATTCACAACATGGATACCGTTACAAAAACAATCCTGGTGTTGATGCTCTTTCCTTGGGAACAAATTTCAGCAAACCCAAATATCAGAAAACCAGAGCTTTAGAAAATCAGAAACTTCAGGCCTGAAACCAGACTACATATGCCCAACTTGCTTTTCCAAACTCTAGGTAAGGGGAAATTACTGCTTTGGGGAAATAGGTTTTAGACTCCAACTGCTACTGAATAGGGGAGCCTTCTCTCATTGTGAAATTAAATTAATGACCCTGCAATGGAAGAAGACAGGAATTCATTGTAGTTCTGTTTAGATGTACTGCCTAGCATGTAGAACTACCTGCCTTACCTGTTTTGTCTTACTTGAATATTTCTTGGAAAGTAAATCCAAATCTTACAGCCCGAGGTTCTGGGACACAGCATTTGCAAAAGGCCTGCCTTATCTATTTTGTATTCTGGAATTTGATCTCAGACTAGCACTAATTTGGTCCTATTAACTGAATGCCCTTAAGTTGCTGAAGTGCATCCTAGAGTTGTGTTTCACATGGAAAGACCAGCATCCCTGTGCTTCAAGATGAATCTGCAGTGCAAAGCAAAGCCTGGCAGGTGGGACATGAAGTGTCTGCTCTCATTTCTCTTATATGTGTGATGTTCTCTTATGGGTGTGATGTTGTAAATCATGTATACTCAATTGTCACATTGCCAACTTAAAACTATGCCAGACACAAGCAGCGTGCAGAAGAAAATGTGTACCATAAAAATAAAAAATGCTCCTCTTGGCATACTATTTTACCTTAAAAACACTACAGGAGATGGTCTTATTTAACTGCTAGATCCAGAAGTAGAAGATACAAGCTCAGTTCCTCCTGAATACCAGCAAGTTTTGGTTGAGGTAAGGTTTAGTTGGGGTAAGATTTTTTTCTTTTCTGTTAATGTTGCCTCAGTTGAATGCTAAGTGCATTTTGTTTAGCAATAAAAGTTACTTACTTGATAGCAGACAGAAGGTTATTGCCTTTATTCCCAAAACCTTGGGCCTTTAACATAAAAAGTCTTCACATGAAAATTGAACTGCAAACCATTGGGGTGGAGAAAATCTTTTAATGAAGCAACTGTTTAAGTGTTTGTTTTTACAACAGCTTGGTTTTGGTTTTATGTGTTTGTTCTTTCAAGTGACCACCCCAGCTGCAGCAAGGAGGGAGCACTGCTGCACAGGAATCCACAAGGATACAGAGATTACTTTCATCTCCAGCCTCTGTTTTTATCTCTATTGGCCCCATGAGAAAAGCTGATCTATCAAAGTCTTCCAAATACCGAAGTGCTTGAGCTTTGTTACTGATTTATGAGGTTAGACTGTTGTACTTGCTGCAGCTCTTGACCTCTGCTCTCCCCTCCCTTAGCTTGAAACCTCCTTTCAGTTTCACAAGCAAGTTTTACCAGAAGCTGTCTGACACCCCAAATACCTGTGGATTCTCATAATTAACTTCCCAGTGTTCAGAGTAAGAAATAAATAAATAATAAAAGAAAATAAAAGGATGTCTCAGTTGTTTAGTTCATATTGTCCAGCAAATCTGCATCCCTGCCCCAGGATAACTTTGTTTTGTCAGAGACTGTGTGTCAGCACAGGTAACATGTTCCTCACACTGAGGAATTCCTATCAGCACTATGATTTCTTACAGCCAGCCCAAGCATGTAGGAGAGCTCACTTGGCCAATTCAGCAGAATTCCCTGGACTATGGATTTCAAACCTCTGACTTTGGTTGCTTCTGGGGAAAAAAAAAAAAAAAAAGAGCAATGTTTAGAATCTCTCAGCTTGGGAAATCTGTGTAGAACAGCCAAACAAAAGGTCATTCTGTGAAGGGATTTCAGGAATTTATTTATCTCATCTTCTAATGGTGTCTGGTGTAAGAAACTGTTACAGTTACATCTGTGACAAGGTTGCTCTGGTGAATACGGAAACACCATTCAATCTGACTTCACATAAAATCTGATCTCTGCCAGACCCATTTAACTGCTGTGCTGCATGGTTCCAAAAGGTGACATTAGTAAGGAATAATTTGTAGAAGTTTTTTGCTAATGGGGTTTTTGCAGTATAAAGAAGTTCGAATGTATGAGGCATAAATGCTACATTACACAGTTAATATATTTCAGTAATAATTTTCTAGACAAAAGAGGATGTCAGGAAATATGCTTTGCTGAGGTGCTAGTTTGTGGTTTCCTTATCTGGCATAAATGAACTAAATGGCAAATGACTGGTGCATTACTGTCAGTATACCAATAAAAAAGACTGAGCTAAGAAAAATGGAAGCAAATGATGATGCAAAACTAAAAAGAAATTCATGTCATGGGGAAGAAAGTCTGGAAATGTTCTCCTGATATCAAATATAAAACCAAGGAGGTTTATATGGAAATCAGAAGATGACAAATACAAAACTTGTATCAAATTGATTTTTTGCATTATATAGAATTAGATAATGAAATTTACCACCAGAGTTTGTCATTGTAGCCAAGAATTTAGTGTGATGGGACAATACCCTGTTGTATGTTAAATCAAACTATCTAGTTTGCAGTAAAATAGAAGAACCATTGAACTGCCTACTTCGGATTTCACAGTAATATCAAAATTATTCAACCTACAGTTCTGGAATGAGAAGATCTTATTACTGCATTTTTATATTTTCCCCGAAGGGCTGATGCTGGAAGGTCCTAGAGATGAAGTCCTGAAGCAGATTGATATCAGGTCACATTTGGTGTGGCAGTTCCTGTGTCCTCATGACAATTAACTTAAATAACCAGCCTGACTACGACTGCCTTTATCAGATCTTTGAGTCTCTTCCTCAGTACAATGTAAGATAGCCATGGAAATTTAGAGATAAAGCTACAGATGACCATTGCTTATTAAAATATTTATTGCTTTGGCACAGTCCTCAACCAGGCTGAGGTAACTGTTGGTGCAGGCCATGACATTTCATAGCAGAGGTATTTCTGGCTCTCACTTTTTGGCCATAAGTGTAAAATGTGTTAAACTTAGCATTCTGATGCTTCTTAGATTTATATCTTTAGTATTTTCTTCCTGCATTTCTTCCTTGATTCACTTCCTCCATCTCCATTGTGCTTCTCCATTGGTGTATCCAGCCCTTGACAGGCCTTCAACATCTCTGCTGTGCAAGCTGGCTTGTCTCAGCTTGGATCAGCAACTGATATTTCCTCTGTGTGCTCCTTGAAATACTACACTGATAGAATTCTAAGAATAGCCATAGTGAGACAGGCTAAGGGCTGAGCACACACAGCACTTCTGCATGCTGCTCTCCCAGCTTCCAAACATTGGCAGCTCAGAAACAGCCCCAGCTGGATTTGATCCCTACAGAGATGTTTTTATACATGCAATGCACTTCTCCTCCTTAAACTAACCCATACAATATCTGAATTTAAAGTTTTACTGTCAACAGCATCCTTTGGCGAGGAGCTCAAAAGGTCACCAAGGCACCCTTAAAGGGCTACAGTCTTTGTTTTGTCCTGAGCTGGCTCTTACTTTCATTAGATGTTCCCAAAATGTCTCTATTGGAAGGGAGAGCAAAGAACCAAGATTCTCTTCCACCCACTCCAAGTTGCTAATGATTACACAGACCTCTGGTTCTTGCTACCCTGTGCCATTTCTTTTGTAGAGCGAAGGCTCCTGGGTTTCTAAGTTGGCCTTGATATAGTTGTTCCACACCTTTCATCATTCTTCTTATCCCTCTGTGACCCACTTCCAGTTTTAAATTCTCACTGAGATTTCCCACTTTTGGTCTAAATTAAGAGAGAAACCAGGTTCCACTTTCTCTATTTCACATGGGTCTCCATGAGGACATAGAGCAAAATAAAGGTGCTAGAAGATTTGCATAGAGAAAGAAACTGGTGTTATCCATCTTCAGTGGGAGCCAGCAGGTTCGTGTCCTGTGAAAATGGGATGCCTTTTCCTTTTCCTTTTCCTTTTCCTTTTCCTTTTCCTTTTCCTTTTCCTTTTCCTTTTCCTTTTCCTTT
>VXBS01010558.1:447579-507639 GCA_013400255.1 Sitta europaea | reverse complement strand
AAAAAAAAAAAAAAAAAAAAAAAAAAAAAAAAAAAAAAAAAAAAAGTTATATCAGGTAATGTCTGTTTAACATAGTAGAAAAGCAAAACAGGGAATATAGAAAAACACAGGGTTAGCTATGCGAAAATCAAGTCACCTTCTTCAACCCAGAACATAAAATATGTTCTTGCTTAGTGTAACAGCAGCAGAGAAAAATATTTAGTTACTTAGTTACCTTTTAATTGTGAAACTTAAATAATAAAAAACTGCCAGATCATAAGAAATAAAAAATATCATGAAGTACTGTGGGTCGAATACAAAGAACTGGCAACAAAGCAATGACAACACAAATCTTGAAATTTTAAATCAATTGCTCATATGAATGGCACTTTTTGCCCTGATGTGTATCCAATGGGATAAAGCCATGGATGGGTCTTGAAGGACTTTGCTGGCATCATTACACTACTACTCTCTCTCATCTTTGAGAAATAAATGTGAGTGTAATTTAATTGAGAAATAAAAATCCTGATATCTTCAACAATGTAAATGTCACACAACCATCTACAAGAGTGGCAACTAGAGGACTTTAGGGAGGGCAATCCGTCCCTCTTCAGTACCTAAGCCTCCTTTAGGTACAAATATTATGCCAGATTCTGCTTACTCTCACTGTCAACAACTTGAACAACAAAAGAGAGTACATCAGCAGATCTGCAGAAAGCATCAAACTGATAAGAGTTGAGAGAGAGAGATATTACCATCTTTGTTTAAATGTTAAATTTGTCTTGAGGCATAAATGCATGCAGGAATCTGGAAAATATTTTCATGGGGTAAAATGGAGATAATGGATGGAGAGAAAGAAAAAGATTTGCTGAACTCTAAAGCACAGTTATACAGTGGAAGATACAGGAGCAAACACAGTAATGGGAAGAAAAAAGGGTTTTATTTCTATAAGAGCAAATTTAACAAGGTTGAAGGCAGCTAGCTAAGAAAGAAAAAGATGAGTTAGTTGAAATTAGAATGTAATCACTAAAAATCACAAAAAATTACTTTGAACCGAGTAATTTTATTAAAACATAAAGGTATAAAATTTACTCCTGTGAAGAAAGTGGATATCATTGTCCAAAAGGAAGTCAATACAGACAGTATGACAAAGCATCCAGCAATAATAAAAAATAATTGAAATAGAAAAAGATGTAAAATAGAATGAGTATTGAAGTTTGGAAAGCATATATGTTTTCAGTTTGACATGAAAGTTATTAGAGAAAAGAAGTGGTAAAAAGAGCCACAGCTGACAAAACATACTTAAATAAGAAGAAAATTCTATAGGGCAAATAGATGAGGTAAAGAAGAAAAGATAGTAATAATGTTAATTGTATATTCATAAATATAAATATCTGTGGAAAAGGGGAAGCAAAGAAAATCTCTTTTGGAAAAAAACAATAAAGGATGAAAAAGTGCCTAGAACAAGTTACACAATTTTATTAAATTAGATAAGCAGGTATACTGAGAAAAAAACAAACTTCCTTTTCATCCCAATTTTATTTAAAAAAGATTGGCTTAAATGTTGAAACCTGAAAACACTGGCTGAAGGTGTATTTAGAAGAGATATAAGACTATTTCTCTTGTTCAAAAAACCATACATTTCACTGTTGTCATAGCCACATATGTACACATTATTTTCAAAGCACATAAAAAGGTTTCTATGACTGATTTATGACCCTATTCCACTAAATTTTCCTCTGTTTATGGTTTCCTTTTTTAACTTTTCTTGATTATATAGATATACTATTTCTGTTAATTCATTCTGAGTATTATCAAGAGGTTGGGATAAGGAATTAATGTTTCAGTTTCATGTTTCAAGTCTATTTCATTAGACTAATCAAAGAATACCACCCAAAGAAATCTAAATAACGTATAAAATTCACTAGAAATATTATCAATTTAATCTGTAGTTTGGTTTTGGGGGGAGGCTGTTTGTTTGTTTTGGAGTGTTTTGGGGGGGATTTTTGGTTTGTTTTCATCAAGGAAATCCAGTGTTTAAATGTGTATGTCAGAAGTCTGCCCCTCCTGCATGGTATAGAATGCTTTTTACCTCAACACAAATCCAGCCTAACAAAATGATGGTGTAAGAACTTTTAGAAAGAAAATGTGCCTTAAACACCCAGTGTTCACACCATCTGCAAGAGCTGAATGACTGTGAGTGTTATATGTGTATTGTGACTTTGCCCAAAGACATCAACTAGGCTTGAGTTACCATGTACATAACTCTGGTCTCCCTCATTTTCAGAGCCTGGTATTACCTAGACACAAATTTCCCGAAGGATGTACAATGCCATCTACATTTTGTTCAAATGATAATTTTTGTCAATTAGTTTTGTTGTAATGTAGAGGCAAGACTGTGAATAAAACAGCTCATGCACAGAATTAGAAAGATGTTGCTGTCATGGAATGTCACTATATCTGTGTTGTACAGCATTAGGTCTACATATGGTGCATGGAAATGAAATACTATGTTATCATTATTACTATTTGCTGTTTCTTCTTGAGAACTTTGAATGCTACAATTAAGCTTGACAATACAGATAAAATAATAATTTTCAAGATTAATTGACTTGAAACTATCATAATTATATCAGTTGAGAATGCGTTTCATCTTCTAAGTAATGCTCGTACTAGATGGCTCTTACAGTCTTCCACCCCCAATTTCTCTTTTCAGAAATAATGTCTGTGTTGTCACTGCACACACCACATTTGGTATCTTTCAGTAATTTCTGCTTACAAGTCAGTGAGCAGGAAGGAGTTCAGACCGGCAAAACAGAGTCCAAGGACAGAGTTTATGAAACAAAGAAAGACTAAAGGGGTGTTTGTGTGGGGGGAAGAATCATAGAATAGATTTGCAGTTATAAACTTGAAAAGCCTTTTCCCAGTACCAGCACAAGTGCTGCACAGATGCTGTTATGCAGCAAGGTGAATACAATAAAGCCATGTTGCAATGTAAAGTCTGCATCACCATAATAAATTGCAAGACCTTCAGACTCATACTCAGATAATGATGTTACAGCTACAGTTATGGCTTATTTATTTAACCAAGGGCAAAGTTGTTGAGACACAGTTTCATTTCAAGAAAGGCCTGACAAGGCAGATGGCAGTAATGGCACAGGACAAATGAACTTCTCTAACTAGCCAATTCAAAATACAGCACTGTTCAGGAGGACAGAGTGCGTGCTCTTAAGACGAAACATAAACCAATGAAATTAAATACCTACTGAGCATTAATAAACCCATTAGTGAGCATTAATAAAATAAAAAAGTTCACTCTTTTACAGCCTTGGGAGTCAGCAGCTCCATTCTCTGTGAACTATATGGTGGGGCTGGAAGAATGATTTGAGGGGGAGAGCTGGGAAAAGAGTAAATCAGAAGCTATGTTTTAGTTAATGGGCAGGGACTGAATATAGCTAAGGGCTGAATCAGCTAAAGTGAAGGTTGGAATGAGTCTATGAGGAAATTAATAATTCTGTATACAAAGAGGAGTTTCAATAGCATGCAGTAAATAACACCTAGAGACACACACTGAACAATGAGGATGGAACAAATCATGGAATAGCTGCAGTTTCCTGAGCCACTGTCCTTCAACCTGAATGAGTTTGGGTTATGGTAGGAAAAAAAAAAAAAAGGTCGGTAATTATCAAAATGAGACAATATCAAGGTTGTGTGGTTCCTTATTTGGGATTCCCACCCCTGTCAACTTGTGTGCCCAGTACTCACTGGATTTCATTTTTCTGTGATAGACTTGGTTATTTCTCCCAACTTTATTTCTCCTTGCCTATCTTTAGCCTCCTTCACATACATCTCTTTTCCAAATCCTGTTGAATGCAGTGCTAATGAACTGTATCCATATTTCCAATATATCCAAACTACCAAGAAATAATAGATTAAAAATTCCAAATAAAATAAAACAAAACAAAATAAAAAATCCCACCCCAACCCAACCTGACTGACTGCCATCTGAAAAAAAAAGCCCCAAAAAACCAAACCCAAAAACTGAACCAAAACCAGAAATAAAACTAAAACCCTGCTCAACTTGGTATTAATGCAATAAGTAGATTACCAATATCCAGTAACCCATCATTTAAAAATGCTTTTCATGAAGATCTGTCCCCACTGATAAGTCAATATCTCTGTGCGAGAAGCAGAGTTGCAAAAATACAGAAGGTCAAAGTGCGTTAGAAATTGACACACACCATAACCATATGTATTTTGTGGATCTTTGATCTCTCTGAGGCTTTTTTTTGGTATTTTAACAAATTAGAGAATTATAACTTGCCTTGTAAAAATGTGCTGCCACCTATACTTAAAAGCAAGCCAACAAAAATTATGCACGCATTCTACTGAAATTTATGTGCCTCATTGATGCACCAAAACTGGAAGCACGGTCACTTTTTCCATAATCCGTGGAAAGCTAAAAATGACTGTTTAGGGAGTTAAATCATCCTCTGGACTGTTTATCTTCACTGTTTGTAAATGACAGGGAGACTATTTGGCCTCCCATTTAATGCATTCAATTAGAAAAATTCAGAAACTTCAGATATAAATGCATAACGGTTAAGTATTTCTACCTATATTTTTTGTATACCCACTTTTATGGCAATAAATAAAAATGCAGGAAATATTTCCCATAACTAACAGATTAACACTACAGCACATGGCATTTTGTGGTATTTGGATGAATTCCATGTTTGCTTTATTTTATATCTTTATATATTCTATAATTAAATTAATTTTTATTGAATCTTCCCTTTTAGTTCTTAAATTCCTGAATTGATCTCTAGTGTAGAAACTTCCTAAACACATTTTCTCCATATGCACATAGAATTTATCATACAGATGTTTGTGTTAAACAACTAAGCAAATAAAGAAGCGCCTCAGAGACTCTTGTCATAACACTGAACTGTCATTCTTCATTTCTTGTTATATAGTTGCAAAGGTTGTTTATCCATTCTTGCTCTATTTATCTAACACTAACTTCTGTAATGTTCAAAGTCACAGAGAAAGAAGAACCACATTTCGAGAATACCTCCAGGTTGGACAAAAATGACCGTCTGCAATGAAAGTTTTTTAGAAACTTCCGTTGTAATGAAGGAGTTAGATTGCAAGTAGAGTTTTACAACAGGTATATCATCGTTAATGAGATTACTTTTATATTCTATGAATTGCAGACAGGGTTTTTGGCAAAAATTAAATTTTATTTAGCATCAGATGCTATTAGTTTAGTTGTTTTTAAATTTTTTTAGAGTTTTCTTTCTTGTTTTAGTGTTAACAATGTCATATTTATTAATTTTTAATTTTCAGATATAATAATTTCAAAGGTATATGAAATATCTTCAGTTATGTTCACTTGCACATGAAAAATAGTTCCATTTACTTTCCAGATTTTTTCAGAACTGAATGTGTGAAGTGATTCAGACACAGAAGGTACAGAATTGTTATAAAAAGGGGCAAGACTGAAGGTCCATCCAGTCCAAAACTTTGGGTTTGACATGGCAGCCAAAACCAAGTATCCAAGTAACAAAACAAGAAGAGAACAAGGATATATGACCCTCCAAAACATCCATCCATTTCCAGATGGCGTTTTCATGTAACTATCAACAACTCTAGTATCTTGCCACAATACAGTAACTTAATATTTTTAAAAATATGAAATATAAATACAAAACAGGGAATCCTTCTTCCCATGTATTTTGCTTTGCATTACATGTTGAAATACTTTCACTTCTTAAGGAATTAAACATAACTTTTCCAGCAAATGCAGTCTGAGTGTCAGAAGTGCATGTATTCCCATTCGGCTCTTGAATCATATTTCAAGGAATGACTATTAAATGGTAACAAACAGGTATCATGCCAATTTATTTTTTGACATGTCTGTCCATAAAAATATTGCATATTACAAGAATGAACATTAGATTTAAATATACATTTTTGTTGCTTTTATTTTCCTATGGACTTCTGTACAGTGAGTACAGAATGGAGATAGATTTGTGTTTTTAAATAAAATACCAAGCAATATGCTCCTGAGACTATGGTTTCCAGGACATATACACACTAAGCATGCTTTATTTCCATTGTGATGCACTATTAAAAATTAAGTTATTAGTACCAAAAAGCTACCCTTTTAAACAAGATTAACCACGGAAACTCACCCTTCTCTTAATCCCTTCACAATAACACTGAAACAGTAAAATACATTTTATTTTCTACAGCTCACAAAAATTACTTGAAGTAAGATATTTGGTACTCCAGACTTCTTGCCTTTTTTTTTTAATATTTTTTTTTTCTTTTCTTGTTTTTTCTTGTTTGTTTTCTTTTTTGTTTTTGTGAGTTTTTTTCCCTTTTTACTTTAAAATTTTGATCTCAAGGCCTTCCAGAGAGGTCAGTCTCACAGCAGGTATTTCCTTTCTTCTAATGTGAGCCATCTAAATCTTAGGTATCTAGTGAGGTGTTCAACTATAGGAATGAGGTATGAGAGAGGGAGAGATAATGTTACTAAACAAAGAGTTAAATCTAGGTGACTAAACTTCAAATGGCTGAAATCAGATGTGATTAATTCCATCCTTAAGAGCTGAATGGAATTCCTGACACACTATAATATTTATAGATTACTCAAAGCTGCTGGGATACATTAATAAGAATGTAATAGTAAAATCTGGGCTGCTCAAGGTAAGAACCATAAGATTCTAATGCTCTTTGGCCCCTGCTTGACTTTGAATTTTGGTAGAAGACACAAGTTTGCCCTCAATCCCTTGAGGGTAAGGTGTTCAGTGCTGCTTGGTACGTCACCGTTTGTATGACCTCAGAGAATCAGGCAACTTGAGATCCTACTGCTCACTATTAGACTAGTTCCTACTGTCTTGGCTTTATTCCAGCTTGGGTAAAGAGGTTTTGTCTACCTACCTTTCCTTGGGTTTCAACTGGTTGCCCTATTCTTCTAGACTTTCTGCTTCAATTTCTAATGTAATGCTCCTGTGTGTCCTTCAGTATTTACTGTATTTCAGTGGTAGGTAAAGTGAACATTAATAACACGCACCACTCTCACAGGCTGAATGAACAAGTCTAGGCAGCACCTGGAGTTCCAGTGAAGAGAGAGTCTACAAAAGTGAAGAGCAGATGTAATTAAATTGTCCTTAATCTTTGTTGGCATTCACAACCTCAAAATAAGTGAGTCACATAATGTTAAATGTTTTTTTTCTGTAATGAAGTACTATGACATACTGTAGAGGACAAGCAAAAAAAAAAATATATATATGTATATATATATATAAAAGACAATATAAACATTTCTTGATGCAATATACAAGAAATGTAACACTATGTCATTCTTTAAAAGGCCATGTCTTAAGCCAATGCCACCAGAGGAGTCTCTGATAGCTGTATCCAACTTACAGTGATCTCTGGGGAAACAATGACATCATCTTCAGGGGCTCTGGAAACGATGATCCAGACCTCTTGTCAGTATGCAAATATGAGTATAAGTCAATCATTACTTTGCAAATAGTGGACAGCCAGGGCCTGTTGATCTCTTCTGCACAGCCCTGGGCTGCACGCCAGGATGTCCCCTTGAGTAGGGATGCTTCTCAAGGTTACTCCTTGAGCCTGAGAGATTCCTTGTCACAGCAGATTCCCCATAAGTGATTAATAGCATGCTAAACTTTGAAATCTTAATTAAGTTATATAAAATATTGATTGTGTGCATCTCCTCCTTTAGACATAAACCATTGACCAGGTTTGGGCCTAGGACTGGATCCAGCTGCACCTAGATGCCTCTCTGAGATGGAGTTTAAAAAGCAAGGGCATCCTTCCAGAACCATGACTCAATGGGTGGTACTCCCTGACAGCTTTATCTGACCCTGTTCTTTATGAAGTAAATAATCAAGTGTACCTTGTCATCAAATCTTGTCAAACTTTTGTATCATTGATATTAAATTTTGTTAACTCACTGCTTTGTATCCATAAATTATATTGTCTCTTCTCTCTTGTGAGTGAAGTCCATTATTCCATTTGCAACAGCTGCTTATGAAAAAACCCAAAACATATTATCTGATAATTTACTGAAATAAATTAACTCATTTTCTTGAACAAACAAAAAAATACACTTTTTTACTGGAGCTGAAAAAGGAATTTTTTTTCCTTGATACCCATAATAATTTACAGTTTGTGAGATTTGGTATAGGTTAAATATTCCTCTTCAAAAAGTCATTAGTTTGTCATTACTGGAAAGAGCACTGAACTAACTGGGACAGTGACTTGAATAGAATCTCAGAATCTAAGGCCAGAGGCAGTGTTAAATGGTTTAGTCTGATTGCAAGCCAATGCATTTCACCCGGCATCAAACATTAACAATATTTGTCTAGATTCTAAATTCCTAACTCATGTGACAGTAAACCACAGGAAGCCAGAGGCTCTATTTGCTTCTAAGAGGTAAATAATTTGCTACTCTGGACTGCTGTCATACCCTATTACACTTCTATTAGAATCTTAACATGAGAGTACCAGCATGTACATACTGGTCCACCTCCCCCCTCTGCCCAGAAACTAAGCATTTCTGAAGCTTAAGAAAAAGTTCTACAGTATCCTGCAATATTTTATTTCCCTGCAAAACCTCAACATCTTTTCTGCACCAGTTGTTAAAGATTCAAGATGTCTGTAGCCTGGACCTTTTACACCATATCTAAACTTTCCAAAGATCTAATATCTATGGAAAAGCTTTCAAGCTCATGTCATCCTCTCTGGCCATGTCCTGACCCCACAACCTCAAATAAATGTACATCAGTGTCTTTATCATCAATTTCCTTTCCCTCTTGTATCTCACAGCTACATCTCTTTCTGATTCCTCAGGTAGACACATGTCAAGGTACTATGACACACTCCTCCCAGTCTGGACATTTGGGACAAGAATCTAGGGGTCCATGTCAGGAACCTAATAGTACAAATTTTGTCTTTGGCATTAAATGTTTATCATAATCAGAAGCATCAGCAGGAAAAATGGAAAACATTAATCCAAATGTTTAGTGTTCTGAAAGACAAATAATGAAAACTGACAGAATACAGGAATCACAGAATAGGAAACTGGAGAAACGGTCTCACTGCAAAACCAATAAAAAATTAGTTTCTTTTGCGTGTGTGTGAGACATTTCTAGTTCCATTACATTTTCAGAAAAAATACTGAATTCTCTGAAACTTTTCTGAGAACATTGACATTGGATATAAAGACTTGGTTAAAAAGAACAATAAATCCCAGCAGTATAAGAATGACATTTATCTTAATTTACTTTAATCTCATCATATAAAGAAAAATAAGGAAAAATATGAAACTATATAATCTTATAACTACATCATATGCAGTAGTTTGTCTACATAAATTACTTTTGAAATCTATGTTTCAAAGAGGTTGTTAACCACATCGTATCTGTAAGTGTGCCTGAACAATTGTATTAAAAGAGCTTATTTCATATAGAAGTGATGTTATAGGGTTTACAGCACAGAGGTCGGTGATTTTCTCAAGAGTGTCTCATTCTCCTTTTACTAAATGGACTACAGGCTATGCTGGCAGCTTTAATCTTTCAGAGAAAACCTTTTAGTTGGACACACTTAGTAAATTCCTCTATGTGAGTCTTATCCTCTGGGCCCAAAGTCTTCAAGCTAGAGCATGACCTACAGTAAAGTACTGCCTGCCTTGACTTTGTCCCTTCCACCAGGCACAGATAAAAGGGATATGATTAAAAGAGGTCATTTTAAACTGGAAATACTTCTGTGAATGAGCTATGATGAAACCTAGGTGACTGTGTCATAAACGTCTAAAGTTATGTAAAATAAATCTCACACAGACTATCCATGAAGTGCAATCAACTATTTTAGGCCATTTTCACTGCTTCCTCTGCAGATACTAAGTTGCCCAAAAATCCTTTCCCAGAATATGCTGTCATGATGAGATACAATTTACAATGACACGCAATAAGTGAAAAAAAGTTCATGTTGTGTTTTGACAAGTGGCCCCAAGGTGCTTACATCTTTTTTTTTTAAGTAGCCTCAAGCCTCTTCTACAATTCTGAAATAGTTTGAGAAGATAGCAAAACAAGAAATTACAAGTGTACACCAGTGCCTTAATTTCCCTGTATCACTTTACGTATTTGAAGAAGAAAGGAATTGCTCCACTTTTCTTCTCTCACCTATCCCTGGATTCATTTCTCAGTTTTAAGATCTCTTCATTCTCCTTCCTCTTTACTTGTCTCTTTAGTTGTACAGGTTCCTCAAAGAAATGATAGCTGGATTCTCACCTTCTCTCGCTTATGCTTCCTTTATCTAGCTAGTGCAAGAACACTGTGACACAAGATGAATTGACTATCTCAAATAATTTTCAGCATATTAATGCTGAATTTAAACTGAGCATACTCTTGTGTAAAGTGCCTTAAGAAGAATTGCTCCTCTCATGATTTTTAAGTTGTGGGTAAGGGAGAACCTGGTGAGAACTTACACTCCAGCTGGCTAAACAGTGATTTCCCTGAGCAAACAAAGAAATCTCTTTTACAGACTTTCTCTCTTGAGTCTCTGATAACACTCGTTTCCTTCTTTTTTTTGAATATTTAATTTGTTTTAATCACATTCCTATCATCCATTTTGAGTAATGTCAAAGGAACTTGGTTTATTTTAGGGTACAGCTAATATTTTAGATTTCTAATGGTATTTATCAAATAAGATCATAATACATATGAATACTAACAGTGTCTTTTGATTTCTGTAACATAAGTAGCATAGAGAAACATTCAAAAACCTATAAAACCCCAGAAATTTCACATACACCTCCTGCAAATCAAACAAGGAACAAATTTCATATGTTTAACTATTGGAAATTATCTGAATGGACACCTACCATCTCTTCCTTGCAGATTCCTAAACAAATTTAGGTTCAGACATCAGATCCCCCTCATATGTTTCGCCACAGCCTCTGTCACTTGTGGACCATGCCAGAAGCTGGGTCATCAAAACTTTATCATATCCACTTTTATTTTCCTTTTACTCTTTTTGCGTTCTATCTTAAAAAATTATAGAAAATTTGTTTCAAGGCTTTGCATGTGATCACATGGATACTGTGCTTGTTGGTTTTGTTGTTGTTTTTCTTACTGGTTGACGATAGTAAGGAAAATATCAGAAACTTATTTTCTTTGGAGTGAAGATGAAACTAAAGTCATACAATTTTTTCTTCAGAGTGAAGAGACTATATACATAAACATTTTATTAATAAGAAGGAATGTGTGTCTTTAGTCTCTAAATCACTCCAAAGAATAGCAGTTCTTTATGTTTTCTTTACTACATGTTTCCACAAGATCTAAATGTATCACCAACTCTGGAAAATGTTTCATATTAAAGTTAAAATAAAAATATGAAAACAATATAGTGCTGACTCTATGAATATCCTGAACCACAGATTTTGTTACACTTCTGCCTAGAAATATTTTCAAAGACAAAATGAACACCATTCAATTAGCTTCCTGCTCTTTAATATGTATTACATAATTTATCTGAGAAGAGGTAAGTAAAATTTCATTTAGTACAGAATTTGCTCTCGAAAAATGAGCACTATTTTAGGTTACAGAATTACAGACTGAAATAACAAAAAATGAACATGAATGCATGAACAAAAATTGTATAACAAACATAATGATTAGTAAAGGTAATGATAACAAAGAGAATGATAATCCTGCTAAGAGAAAAATAAATTGGAGTTTTTAATGAATTGCAGGAATAGGTTCTTTCATGATAAGAAAAATACACATAAGAACAGACTATGCAACTTCAGATAACAAGAATTCTTATGTTAAAAAGCAGATTAATTTTGGGACTTCCTTAAAACAAACAGAATTTATAAGGAAACACTAAATGATCTTAGCACTTTTAAAAATTCTATAAGGAATTGTTTCCAAAAGTTCATCCAAGAGAAATTGCCATTTTACCATACTCAAGTAGCATGCCTTGTTGCTTTGAAATCAGACACAAAACCAATTACTTCAGATGAAAACACAAATTTTGTTCTCATTTTGACTGTATTAAAACACAGAACAATAATTACTTTGACTGTCTAGTTAACTTTTGTTCATTTTTCAGGTAGCCATATATGAATAAAATCTGTCAACAAGTTTCTTTTCTTTACAATACAATGAGGCATATTTCGGGAATACATTTGAGGAGGACCCAGGTGTTTAAGAATAATTTGAAAGTTGATTACTGGGGAATAAACTGATTTGCAATCTATTGAAATTACTTGCTTTCTACTGTCAACTCTGACACATTTGTTATAGGTGCTTAGTATCTGTTTCTATTGTCTTCATTATCTGAACCTGGTCAGAGTGTAAAGAGTAGCTTGCTGAGGCACAAACAGGAAGATGAGTTGGATGTCCCGCTAGTCAAACAAATGGAAACCATAAGGGTCAATGTAGAAGTACAGTTATAGTTCATAGGGTATGTAAGGCAGTAAAATTATCTTACCTGAGTTTTTAGACAATGATTATAACTAAGAGAAAGCAGAACACTGTAGTTCTTCATGGTTGCAATGAGACAGAGAAATACTAAGCCTAAACAACCCCAGATCTATGTAGATGCAGTATTCATTCTGATAAATGTAATACAGGACATTATATCTTTTGTTCAGAAGAAGAAGAATAGCTGTCTAGAATTTTAGATTGCCCATCCCATAGAAGGTGTGGTGTCTGTGTTGAATTTAACTGAATAATTTTCCTATGTCATCAACAAACAGTTGCCTGGTTTGGCATTGATTCACATTTTAGTATGAACCAGTTCCTATTAGAGGCCTTGCTAGCTTCCTGTAGACTTGGCAGAGAACAAATCAATAGCCAGTTTTCAATACTGTCTCATGAATAAATTAATGAAAGGGTTAAAGACACCTTTGTTAATAAACATTTTAAGATGAAAAGTCCGGGAATCTTTCTTTCTGGTGTCTGGCATGGAAGAGGCAACAGGCCAGCCTGGCCTCTCGGTGCAGAGATCCTAGCCACCTGCTCTCCCAGTGCAGCTGCTTCACTGTAAACAGCTCGAGCCGCAGCCCTGCAGCCCAGGCAGAGAGGGAATCGCAGCTGGAATTGAAGGCAGCAGGGGCCAGAGACCAGCCATGTGGCCAGAGCGGCACTGCCGAGCCCCTCGAGATCCTGGCACAGCCTGCAATCCATTGCAGGACTGCTTTGGCCCAGACACCACCCTTCACTTTGCAAGTCCTGGGTGAGAAATTAACTCTTTCAATGCACAGAAGAGACCTGCAGGCCTCCATCTTCTCTTGAATGAGAGAAAAGGACAGAGTGAAGACACGTAAAGGACTAATATGAATGCACTAAGGTCAATCAAGCAGGAATAAGTGTGGGGATGGATGTTAAAGTTGTTTTTTCATAAATGGTTTGTCCCTCTTTAACCCCCACAATGTGTGGTCTGCCACTCCCTGCCCCATTGTATCGAGCCCCAGAAGGGGAATACTCCCGGGAGGGATGGAGGTAAGAGGCTTTGCAATCGGGCGCTCGGGCTCCTGAGTGCACCCCCTGAGAATGGAATAAAGATCCTGAAAAAGTACTGCCATGGAATATTTCTTCAGGCCTTATCTTGGAGAAGCATTGGTGGATGCAGCTAAGGACAGGGCTGGCCAGCCCCCCCCGGACCAGACACAACAAGTAAGGTCCCAGATGGAAGGAGAATGAGGAGATGCCTTATTTTTAGGCTGAAATTATCTTTTTAAGCATGGTGATGGACTATAATACACTTAAATAGCCCCTTTAAATCATGGAAAAATATGGGGAGGTGGAACTTTCAAATTGCAGACCTGAGCAAAAGCATTCAGTGCTAAAGTAAGCAAAAGTTGAAGTGGCTGTGATCCCATGAGAAGTTTGAACAGAGAAAAAAGAGTAATGACAACCACTTTTATCCTGACAGAAGATGAAGAGAATCTTTGCTTGTGAATGGTTCATCCTTAAAATAAAGTCTCAAAAGGTGACATGGCTCAGAAGCACAGCTGTGAGAAGGCTGTGAAAATGGGAGGAACTTCACTAATGCAGATTCCTGGGCAACTGCTGTTCGTGGAAATTGAAGCCACAAGAGAATTGTTTTCTGGTGGAGAATTCTCCATAGCAGTGAGAGGTGCTTCTCTCCCTAAGTGAACTGAAGAAAAACTATTCTAGAGGTGGAAAACTGACTGAGAATTCTGGGTGCTATTTCTGTACATTGTCAGTGGGAAGGAAAGCAGGTGTGGGGGAAAGAAGAAGAAATGTTCTGAAGGTTTTCTTCTGATTTTTATTATTCTTTTAGTTCTGTTAATAAATTTGCTTTATACCTTTCAAAGTTTAAGCCTGCTTGGGTCAAATTGGCAGCAAACCAAAACCACTACAAACAGGCAGACAATACAGTTGATACGCAGATAAATAAATCAAACCATATAATTTTGATGCTTTGCCTTTCCATTTTATGTATCTGGTCTTGCAATGCCTTCAGACAATAGTGCTTGTTGTGTTTGGTTTCTACTTCTTCCTATTGGAGCATAAAGGATCACAGGAAATCACAGGATCACAGAATCATGAAATTACTTGGGTTAGAAGCACACCTTAACAATCATCTAATTCCACTCCCCTTCCCGCGGGCAGGGATACCACCTACTAGATCAGGTTGCTTAGGATCCCATCCAAGCTGGCCTTGAATACTTCCAGAAACCCACAATTTCTCTGGGCAATCTGTTCTAGTTCTGTTCTATTCTCCGAGAAAAGAACTTCCTAACATTTAGCATAAATATTGCCTCTTTTAGCACAAACTGTTCCCCCTTGTCTTATCAGTATCTGCCCGTGTAAAAAGTTGTTCTCCCATTTTTTTTTTTTTTTATAAGCTCCCTTTAGGTACTGGAAAGCTGCTATAAGGTGAATCCCAACTCTTATATGTAGACACAGCCGTTTAAGATCTTGGTCCTTCTAAGAGACAGGCATAGAAATAAGTGTGACCCTTTCTGTTTTTATATAGTACTTGTAGAGTGAAAGCATGCACTCATGGATTAAGAGTCTGCATTCTAATGTATGAGGAACAGAAAGACACAGTTTAGTTATCCTATCCCACAGCTGAGTATGTTCTCTATCAGAACACGAATATCATAAGTAGAAATATTTCTAATGCACCCTGGGATGATAGTATCATAGGTATTTAGGGAGAGAGAAACAAATAAAAGGAAAATTATGCCTAAGGATTTACCGAGAAGAGAGGGGGACTTAAAATTCTGGATTCATGCCTGCAATTTTAGTTGTTTAATATTCAGTCATGATCTTATAATAAATACATACCTGGTTCAAAAGTTGCATGAGCCTCAACTGTCTGTTGTACTATGTCAAGTGCATTTACAGGAGTTAAAGAAAAAAACTTATATATGGAAATGAGAATTTAGTATTCATCTAGTAAAAATAAAATCTGAATGGTTTTACTAGTTGATTCACTCCTGAAGTGAATATACAGTGTATCTCTAGTTTTCTTGCCTCTATGTGAAACATGTTCACAACCAGATTTCATGGGAAGTTTGATTTCCATATAGTGTCCACACACAGCACTAATAAAGTCCTTTGTATTGACCCACAGATTATTTTCTAGCATATTTTCATTTGAAAGTTATAAGAGAGTGAAATAAAAGGAATAATTAGGTGTTTTTTATTATCTGTGCAAAAAGCAGAAGCTCTATTCTGTTATTTCTAGTGTTAATAATAAAAAGAATTGGTGCAAGTATTTTTTCCTCAATAAAGTTTTTATTCTAAAGATCCATTCTCTACATAAGCAATTTTGAAAAGCATAATGTTTTCTACAGTATAGATTTCTATTTGATATTTTAAAATTAAGAAGTTATTGAGTAAACAGATTTGCAAAGAACTTGAGAAGATGAATTGACTTAAATAAAAAGCTAAGTATCATTGTTCTTTTACAATACATTATACATATTCTGAACAGTTCTATTGCCACTTTATAAAAAGCTAAACATAAAAGCAAGTTGCTTTTTATATGTTGTGGAGAAGTTTAATTAACTTACCAGTAGGTGCCCAACATTACTGAAACTATGTGCTTGAATAAGATCAGTTCACTTCCAATGAAGGATCTAAAAGGCGATGCAAGATATAGAGGTCAGTGTGTTTTAGGTACTGATTTCAACAGAAGTTTAGTTCATGACACTTGAGAGAAATTTGAATAATATTTAAGGGAATAATCTTGGAAAATCAATTACAGTTTAAAAGCAGTTTAAAAAAATCAAAATGGGATTAGATTTTGGTTAAAAAAAAGAAACAAAAACCACCAAAAAACCCCCCAAAAATCAAGCCTTTAGGAATCAGTCACATGCATTAATTATAAAACTGTGCTCATACATTTAAAACTTTTGGCAGAAAAAAAGAAATGTTCAGAAATCTAGAAAAAAAACTTGAATTTTTTTTCCTGAAAAAATTTGTATTTGACTTTAAAGTTGACTCCATTGAGGTCCCAGTTAGGAAACAAGGATGTGTTTTTCAAAGTATTTTCCTTCCCAAAAGTGATCATCTTTCTGGGAAGTTTTTAATTACTTAAAATAATAAAAATTAATTGATTTAATCTGTTTTAAAAAATATTGGTATAAGTATCCCATCTCACTCCATACTGCTTGGACGCAAAAAAGATTTTCATCGTATCGTATTGAATTGTTTTTAAAAATAACATTTTGTCTTGAAAACAAAACTAGGACATTTCAGGTTTTGACTATATTTTTCCTCCTAGTTATGAACATCCTTTGCATTTAGGGTTATTTTCTTAATCAGCATGCCAAACCTTTTACTGATGTTTGCTGTTAGAGACAAATAATTTTATTCTCTCTTCAGAATTTTGTCTACTTAAATTGTTGTTCTTCTAGCAAATTCTTCTATTTTCATTTTAAGATTGTTCTTGCAAGGCCTTATTACTGAGAAGATAATCAAATTCAGGTACCTTAATATTCACCCATGGAGATACTGAATCATAAAGAACAATCTGGGGTTTTTTCTGATGATCCAGACAGGCACGGAGTATTGAGAATGAATGTCACTGACAGTGAGACTCCTGGGAAGACAAAAAAATTATCTGTAATGTAAGGAAACAAATGGGCAAGAGTTGTTTCTCTCGTACATTCTTTTTGTTCTTATAATAACCTTGAGATGCCCTCAGTTCTTTTTTAAATAGCTAGTTTAAAAATAATCATGTATAGCAGATTGAATGTTCTAAGTAAAAAATAGTCGTGGTTACATGCAATCACAGGGGTTTGAATACACTTTGAGTGTACTAAATTACATGATGAGATGATTCTTATTTCTTCAAAGCTACAGAAAGCTTATCTGTGCAAAAGACATCAAAATACATTTAGAATGAAAGAAAAAGCAAATTGCTAGTCCTGTAATAAATGTTGAAGCAAACACTGGAAAACATAAGGAGGATATCTGATCTATTATAATAGAGGGGAACAGTCCAACAGTGGAAGAACTGCAGTAAAGGATAATACACCAGCACCTTCTTGATTAAATCAATGTTAATACTGTTGCTTTATAAGAGGGATTTTTAAATTCTTTTGGTTGATGCCGACTTTAACTTCTTGTTTAGTTAAGAGCTTTATATCCTGGATAAAAAATGGGCAATCCTCTCCTCATCCTCGTCCCCCTGCCAACACCACAGCTCCCTCCTCAGAAAAGCCCAATCTGTTGTAATATTTTTGCAGAAAATGTGAATTTTGCATTTCCCATCTGCTTATGACTAATAAAATTTTTCTCTTATTATTTTTTGATGGACTGTATCAGATAAAACATTTACATTTAAACTGTTCAAAATAGTACATGTTCTGTTCAGATCAAAATACCAGCCCATCCATATGAACATTCCAGTCTGGATACTAAGAATATAGTTCAATACTGTCAATAAGTGAATATATTGAAAATCTGGTTTCCTCAATAAATTAAATAAAATGCAATTTTAGAAATTTTCATAATCATATTTGGATCTAGTCCACAGGAATGCAATATCTTATCACAAACCCCACCTCCTTGACTGTCAGATGACATTTTAAAAAATGTGTTTATTTTTAATCAAGCTGCCAATAGAAACTTCTTTTCTTGACCTTTTTTTGTCTTAATGACACTTTTCCACACTTGACCAAATTTAATACCTGATTATAATTTTCAGTGGCCAGGAACAAAACACCTACTAAAAAATCAGATATAACTTTTAACTGTGCATGATGATAGACCACACAGGTACAATCTAAATAATCTACTTTCTGGGGAGGATAGCTACTTAACCTATAAAAAATTCTAAGATTTTTTTATTTTTTCAGCAAATGTACCGTAATGATCACAATTTTATTTAACTTAAGACTTTTTAAATTTGTTTTAATAGTGACTGTTGAAAAAATCAGACTTTAAAAAAAACCTCATACAAACAGACAAATAGACTATACACTACAACCATTCACAGTGAATGATAAAATAAAAAGTCAAAATGGGAATCCCATAGCAAAGTAATTATTATTTTTTTAATACCAAAGGCAAATTTTCTGTTGAGAACCAAGAAGTCTGTATTAAACTAGAAAAGCTGCATGAACAAATAGGTATGAGCATAAAATTTGGATTCATAAGGAAACATCTGACTTTAGTGATAGTATTCAAAATAACAGAAATGATGTGTACATATTTATTACTGTTTAGATACCACACAATAGTTATTGAGGGATAAACAATAAAAATAGTTTATAAAGTGTCATGGTTCGACGCTGGCACAAAGCCAGTGCCTCCATGAAAATATTCTATCCCTGGTGTCTCTTGTGAGATGTGACCAAAAACAGAACAAAGCAGGTCCAAACTTCAGAACAAAAGGGGAAAAACTTTATTACATACAATACATAAGGAAAAAACACACACAGAAGGGAATGAAAACCTTAAAAACACTTCTCCTCCCCCTACTCAAGATCTCAACACAACACAGCAAAACAAAACTTGAATTTTCATTTTTGTTACCTTCTTTTTACATAATTCATTCTTAATCTATTACCACTCTTCTGATAATCAACACTCAGTTTCTTTAAGGAGATATAAGAGTCTTTCTTGCACCATAACGTGACCTCGCCATCCATGTCTAGTGCTCTCACCACTGTCGCATGGACCAGAACTGTTTCTAGGGTTTCTTCTTTAAAGATGCTTTGGTCAGTTCCAAGAATGACAGTCTCCAATTCCGGGACACTAGTCCCCCCCAAATTTCACCCCCTGGGGCCGAGGGGCTTCAAGAACAGAGATTTTCTTCTGTATCTCTGCTCACATCACTCCTCTGTCTATTCTTGGCTCTAAGCCAACGCCTCTCCCTAGATACAGTCTCTGTGTCACGGAGCAAACTAGGTCCGTCCATGGCTATACAAGAAAAGTCCAGCTAAAGGCCACTCTAATCATCTCCTCCCACCCAAGATTCTTCTCAACATCTTCTTACAGTCTTTCACCTACACGGACTCTCATCACATTTTCTTAGCTCTCTCTCTTTTACTTCCATCCTTCTTCTCCTTCACATTCAGGAGGAACAGCATTTGTAAAGTTTCCATTATTTACGACAAGGGTTAAAACCTTGAGCGGTGTCTACTTAGAACTCCCACAGCTTGATAGCCGGCCGGGTGCTGCCCCCCCTTTCTCTTTCGGCTGTGCCGCCGCTGCTGATAGCAAATTTTAAAGTAGCACAGGCACAGTTTTTTTCCTCTCTCTCCAGGGAGGGGTGGGGGGGAAGAGGGTTGCTTGATGTCTCTTAGAGTTCTTGCTCTTCTTCCACCCTTCCAATTTTGTAAGAACTCTTCTCCCCCTCTATGCCCAAGGCCTACCTGGCTAGGCCGCATGGCTTCCCCTCCCCCGCCCAGCCCGCAGCTGGGCAGGGGAGGTCTGGGCTCTTCCACAGACCGGAACCAAGAGAGAGTTCTCTTGGGAGTTCTCTGCTTTTAACTCCCTGTGTTCTCAGAGGCGGATCCTTATCCTCAGTGGCCACACCAGATGCCAGTATTCAAACCTGAGCACCTATTGGTTTGACCACTGAATCTGGAAAAAAACTCACTTCCGGTCAAACCACCACATAAAGGTAGGTAGAAGTTGTACTTAGCTATTCAGGAAGGTTATTTCATATTTAAGTGGATTCACTTGATATCTGAAAGGTACTTTGACTTTAGGAGGAAAGAAGGAATCCTAATATAGGTTCACTGCTTAGGAAGTTATCTCTAAGTAGGAATTATTAAAAAAATCTGCAGACACCTGTCAAAGTACCAGAAAAATCTTACTTACAGGGTATTTATGCAACCATAAGTAGCCTTTTAATATTATGATTTTCTACTTTGGTTTAAAAGAACTGAGGGTTATCTATGATTGGAGTCTATTTGTCTCACTTAAGTACCTTTAGTATGTAAAGACTTGAATTTCTTGAATTTTGCCTTAGATGCATCAGACTAGATGCTCTGCTTAAATGTGATTGTCTTAATTAAAACAAAAGTTATCTTACACCAACGTTGGAAGCCATGAAAGAAGATTAAAAAATTTGACACGTCACTTATTAAAAGAATAAGACATTAAAAGTCCAGGCCCTCAACTTGCATAACAATTTAATCAATATATTCAGAAGTCTACTCTATAACTTAAAAAGAATATCACTCAGGAACCTTTGAGTGTTTACCTTATTTCCCATAAGTGTTGAATCACATGTTTCAGAGAAAGATTAATAAATAAAAGACAGTATCTTAACTGAAGTTAATGTGAGACCATTTTCTCAAAAATCTTTTTGACCTTAGTTCTGGTTCAGTTGGTCCAATGAAACATGAAGATTAATAAACCTTTCAAATCTTTTCTATTGTAAGAAGTACTACATGAAAAGAGGAAAAGTAAAAGATGATTATATATTTTTTTCAGAAAGTTGTAGGAAAGGAGTTTAGATATTAATTAAATAGCTGTGCAAGACAGTTCTCTCTGCAATGCCCATGATGACATAAATCATCTGGAGTAATTAAAAAGGAAAAACAACATCGCTTCCATAGGAGTATATTATTTGCCTCATGGAAACAGAAGGTATGGTGGACTGCCAGTTAAAATGTTATATAAAAATAGAGTCTGAAAAATTATATTAAGGACAATGTATAGGTATCTGGTACAATGTTAGTGAACATTTTCCCTTACCGATATGTAAAATCAAATATAAATTGGTTATGACTGTTTTTCAAGGTGATATCTGTAATTAAAAAAAAGCACCACTTTTTAGTTTCTTTTTCCAGCTACAGCATCTACAGAGATTTTAAGATGTAAATAATCCTTGTTGCCAGTGACATTAAAATGAGATTGCCAACATCTACCAGCTGAGTGATGTGGTCCTATAAGTACATATTAACACTTTTTCCTCTGCGCGGATAAAGACAAGTAAAATATTACCAGCTAACACATTTTAAACATGAAAACATTTTTCTTTTCCAGACATGACTTCAATCAAGAAAACAAAAGAAATGCACTTTTTGCAGTTCAACTCAGTAAAGAGGGCATAGAAACAAAATAGGCTCATTTACCCAGCATGAAAAGTTGACAATATGCAAACTCTGTGACCCTGACCATAACATCCATTTCTCAGAATTTAAAAATCACATATATTTAGAATGTCCTGATTAGGAAGGGAGGCAGGAAGGTCTTCAAGGTCAACTCCTGACTTCAAACAGGGCAAAATAAAAATTAAACTATATTGCCAAAATGTTTCATGAACGCAAACAGTGTCGGGACCACAACCACCTCCCAATGGAGCTGGTACCAGTGCTTGACAACATCTTCACTAAAAAACCTCTTTCTAATACGTAATCTGAGCTTCCTCTGTTGCAGCTGCAAATCAATCCTCCGAGTCTTATCAGTAGTCACAAGAGAAAAGAGATCTTCATCTCTTTCTGCTCTCCCTTATGAGGAATTTTTAGGGAGTAGTGAGGTCATTCCTCCATGCACCAACACCCTCTCCCCACCTTTTATCTCCCTTTGATTTCTAATTTTTTTTCTGCAATTCTCTTGTCGATTCTGTATGGGGTTTGAGTTTGCTTATAAATGCCAGAATAAAAATACCAGGTCATCTTCCTTAGAGACAACAAAATTTCAGACTAAATAGGGAAACAATACATTTATATGAAATATAAATTTCAGATATATCTGCACTAGGTCTCCTTCACTTTTCTTTATTTTCCCCTTGGCTTGTAATTAGTACACTTGCAGCATTTTTCACTAAAGTGTTGGACTCAATGATCCTTCTGGGTCCTTTCAACTCAGACTATTCTGTGATTCTGTGATTTTTGCAGTACAAATTACTGTATTAAGCAGGAAGTGACTACACTGGACTGACAGATATTGGAGTCAGTGTTTTCAGAGTTCACTCCATTAGCACCTTGGATAAAAAAACCCCAAAAGGTAGATTTTGATATAATTTATCCAGTATAAAACTTAAAGTTCACCTGTGTCAAAACATAGAGTAAAATGAAGAATAATTTTTAAAAATACAGTAATGTAGACTTCAGTATTTGTCTTTAAAGTAACTACTTATATTCTTATTGGCTGCAATACTGCATTTTCTGTAACCACAGTCTGGCAGTAAATTGACCAAAGATCCATTAGATTCTGATGGTAACTGAAACTTAGCTGAACATCATTAGCATTAAAAAATTCAGCATGTATTCTTTCTATATTTCTTTCATTCTGAAAGAAAAAAGTAGATAAAATGGAAAAGACAGGAAAAAAAAACAAAGAAATGTAACTCACACGTGTTATTAGAGAACAGCATCTGTAGGCGTCCATTAGAGTCAAGTGAGATAAACTAACATGGAAAGGTTTTCCTCTGCAAATTGCTGCAGCAATATGACTTTATTTTATCACTTACTTCTAACTGAAGGTGTATAAACACTGCTTGCTCTGCCTTTGATCTCTTAAACACCTTACAAATGATTTTTCAAACAAAAGCAGGCGTTTGGGTGTCTTTGCAGTTACAGTTTGTGGAAATGTAGGTTATACAACAGAAATGTTAATTAGACAGGGGACTACAAAAACGTTTTGAGCTCTTTAGCTCTGTCATAACCATCTATTGCAGAAGCAACAAGTTCCTTTCACTATTTGTTGAATTAAAAAATATTGCAGCAAGCTAACCTTAGCCATCATTTCCATAATTTGCTCTCATTTGCTGTGTATTAATTGACACATCCATTTGATTGCTTTTCTTAAAAAAAAAAAAATCTAAAGCAAGATCTAGCATAAACTGCATATTAACGTTTCATTTCTTATTGTGCCTTTCTTCAAGTAGTCAGATTATGGGAAGAAATTACTCTTCATAACAAAGATTTCACTGAGAAATGTAAATCATAGAGTTATTTAAAGGGAGAATAAAAAAGAGACATTGAGTTTTAGGTATATTGTATTGTTCTTGAAAAAATAGACATGACATTTCTATTATCTTTTAGTAAGAATTAATTTTCAAGTGCTTACCTTACTGTTATAGATCAAAAATTATGATTTTTGAAGTCAATTAATTTCAAGAGAGAGACATTGTGATTTTATCTTAGAAACAACACTTCACAGAGCAGAGTTTCTATTCTCTTCCATTAGCAACTTAGTTCAGTCAATAGATCTAAGTAAGTAGTTCTGTTTGCCCACAGCCTTTCAAAATTAAAAATTGCAATAGCCAGCATTGCTTTAGGTTACCATATGATCATTTACATTCTGAAATGTCCAGTTAACCTCTTAGGCAAAATGATACTGTGTTGATGAATGTAAAGTGTTTAATTAGTTCCAGCATATAAAAAGAGAAATGTGACTACATCTAGATGAGAATGATGTGATTAGAATATCATGGGATTTGAAGGGGATTAAGTGAGGCTATGCCCCATGCTGAAGAGGGAGGGGGGAAATCAAGAAAAGAAAAAAACAACTTGGGAAACTGTGGAAAAACATTATTGTTAAAACTGAAAGATATCATATTTATCCTAATTTATACTGAGGCATTAAGAGAAATTTAATATGTGAAGTTTAATTTGAACACTGTTCTGGCTACTCTGTTTAACAATCATTCATATATGTTTTAAATTTCACATAAATGATCATCCCTCTAATTCTGAATTTATTTGTGGAAGTTCTCAAAGAACACAAAGAATAGATAATGCCTTCTGAAGTGCAGACAACTGGCACTGCATTATGAAAAGAGTGTCCCTTGTAGGTTCAGCTTCAACTGGGATTTGAGACAGGGTAAAGAACTGAGGAATGATTCTTCAAACTGAAGCTCAATAGAGATTTTTGTAGGTCTTCTACCGACTTTCATAAAAAACCAAAATCACATCAAACGTATTTGTCTTAGTCTGATATAGCTGCTTTCTTGATTAGGTCCTCCTATATAATGTTATTTTACATGTTCTATGACACCTGAGATATCTGTGCAGACCTGGAAGATAGGATATGGCTTTTAGAAGTTAAGTTGATTCCCAATGGATTCTCAAAAGCATGAGATGATTAAATCAATTCCTATATGTAGACATTTTTGTTTAGTTTTCTAAAATATGCATATGAATCCTCCACATCAAGGCAGATCACAGATTCACAGAATGGGTGAGGTTGGTAGAGACCTCTGGAGATCATCTGGTCCAAACCCCTTCTCAAGAAGGGTTTCCTAAAGAGAGTTGCCCAGGACCATAAATATCTCAAAGGAGGGAGATCACAAACTCCCTGGGCAACTTGTACTAGGTCTCAGTCACCCTCACAATGAAAAATGTGTTTCCTGATGTTCAGATTGAACCTTCTGTGTTTCAGTTTTCTTATTGCCCATGGTCCTCTAACCAGCCTGGCTCTGTCCTTGCTACACCATCTCTGTGGGTATTTATATGAATTGATGAGATCCCCCTGAAGTGATTTAGGCTGCACAGTCCCCGCTCTCTCAGCCTTTCCACATATGAGAACTGCTCCAGTCCCTTCATCATCCTTGTGACCTTTCTGAGGACTCTCACCAGCATGTCCCTGTCTCCCTTGTGCTGAGGAGACCAGAACTGGACACAGTATTCCAGGCACATACACCACCAGTGTTTGAATAAAGGGGAAGGATCACCTCCCTTCATCTGCTGTGACAGACTGAACTGCAGAGTAAATTTACTCCCATTTGAGAGTGGAAAAGGTAGCATAAGGAAAATTGTCATCTACTCAGCTACCTCCAAGTTAATTTATTTCTTTATATTCAAGAAAACAGTTTTCTGAATACTGAATTACAGTATTCAGACAGTTATATAGGCTTCTAAAAAACTAAAAAAAAAGGAGATACTAGATATACTTGCTGACTGAGTGGCAAAAATCTGAAATACATACCTTAAATTTACAGAGAAAATAATCCTAAAATTGTACAGTAAAGTTACAAATTTACAAACATCAAATCTTTAACTGCATGGCATATTTTGTGCCACATTTTTATTTACCTTCCTGTAATCATCTTTGGAGATTACTGCTGTATTTACTGTTTGTCAACCACAGAAGCTTATAAGTGTTTGGGACAGGTGATTTTCAAGATAGAGTACTTACACATAGGCAGGAGGAATTTTAAACACACAATTTGTTTACTTATTTATTTTTATTTTAATCTTTGTCTTTTTCCCCACTCTAGTTTAAATGCTATCAGTCCTTGAGGACATTTGCTATTTTTTAATGAAGGGCATGAACATTCTACCAGGGAACCGGAATCCTATGGGGAAGTGGGAACTGTTTAAGAAGTCCAGGAAAGCTTTATCTTTCTCATGCGGTCTTTCTTCCTCAGACACACAGGATGCTCTTCAGTGTCTTGAGACTGTGCTTAGCATTCTTACACTGAAATTGACAGCACTTGAACAGAGAATCCTCTCTTATGCATACTAATCATAATCTACATTTTTTTCTTGCTTTTCACATATTACTGATTATTTTTCTCTTTTTTTCCCTAATATTAAGTGTGTTTCTTATTCACAGTATAAAAATTGTCCCTCACAAATCTAATAAATTTGATTAGTTGAAAATTAAGCTCATTTAGGTAATTTCTTTACAGTAACATACTTTACAACAATATATCTCCTTAGATACTAACATATATAAGGAAGCATAGAGGCAAGAGTTCATAACAGGCCAGTTGAGGAGCAGCAGTATCTATCCTTGCAACAAAAGCATATCAGTAAACACAAGTTCTTTCAAGTGCCTGAATTGTCCAATTGTGAGATAAGTCCCTGAAGTGTTGAAAGAAAAATGGACGAGTATACAGTTAAATATCATAATGCAAAAAATAGAGTTCCATGAATGTTCCATTAGTTTTTAAGGACAATTCATGCATTACAATAAATCAGTAGGACAGATTATAAGCTGTAGAAGTTATTTCAGACTACTACATTTATCCATTAATTTTTTTAAAACAGAATTTTTTCTTTCTTGCATTGATACAACCAAAATTACTACTGTAGTTTATTGGCACAATTTACCCACTGATAATTGCTCTGTTCCACTGAAACTTAAGGCTGATATTTAGCTCCTACAGAGTAGGAATCTAAAACTCTGTTGTCTGAGCAGTGTCTAAACTCCCCTCATGGTTTTTTAAAAGTCTAACAAATGGAGTTGTCAGAATTTAGAGACGCAGTCAGCTGTATGTGAAGTGCAAAGACTTTTCCTGGCAATGCAGCTCTCAAGACTTCAGTGACTGTGATTCAGTAGGCAAACATGAAATACAAAGCTGCTTAGGTCAATCAGAAGATATATTGTGGTGGTGTGTTTTTCTTTAATATGGGTTTTGTATATTAATTTCTCAAATAGATTGTTCCATGTTAGTTGGTTTGGTCTAAGGTTTCTTCTCCCTTCCCCAGTTATCCATCTTACCCCAACCCTGCCCCTGAATCCAGATTGCTCTTTTCCCTCCTCATGTTAAATTGTCAATCCCATGTTTCATGGGATTGTATCCACCCTTTGTTCTTGAATGTTCCCTGTCAGTCCCCTATTTCTTGATGCCCATTGGCCCATGTGACCTGTTCCCGTTCCATGTAGTCCCTCATTGGTTACTGTAGAGTGAACCCTGCCTTGTACCCCTCCCCTCCTCTTACCCTATTAGTTGAAGAATTGTACCCACCCCTTGTACCTCCCCCATTTAAAAGTTTGTGCAGGATGCTGCTCTGGGGCTCTTGTTCCTGAACCTCTCATGGAATAAACCTCCTTGGGAACCACATGAGAGACCCCTCCCTGTTCTTTACCCCAAACCTCAATGCAGAACATCTGGAGCCGTAGAGCAAAAGCCCTACAGCTGGCTGCACCCCGGATTGTGTGGCTCTCTGGGGGCAGCCCACTCTTGGCCCCGTGCTGGGAGCTGGCTGGGGTAAAGTCTGACACCACATCAATATATCTTTTTCAAAATAGACTTGAAATTGACATTTACCTTTTCTGTGCATTTTTTTCTGCTTATCTAGGATTTGCAAGGAGATGAAAAACTAGTTTATATCAACTTTCCTAATAATCTTAAGAAATCACATTGCTTGTCTGAAAAGTCAGTTAGTAGAAAAACTTAGAGAAAACTTAGAGAAAAGTGAATTATTTTCAAAAAATGATAATTCAAATGATGGGTAAGATTTTCAAAGAACTTAGCCATGGGTCTAACTCTGCTCCTTTCAAATTCTGTTTTATATATTTACATTTTACCTCAGAAAAAAAAAATAATTCTAAGCATCAGCACCCTGTGAGATGATGAACTTAAAAATTGGTTTAAAGGAGCAAAAATTCACTTCATGTGAGACAACTCTTTTCAGCTGAAAGTATAAAAACAGTTAGAATTTGAATATTGGAAATGTAAGCAGTTAAACCATATGCACACCATGGAAATACTAATATAGCAATGAATACTATTTACTCGATGAAAAATGAACAATGGAAAACATGGGAAGATCTTTTTAGACTTGTTTTTGACTTGCTAAAACCATAAAAATGTGTCTGTCAGATAGCATTGCCTACACAATTATTATACAGAGCTGATAAAACATTATTATTCATCAATTTCTTTCAGAAGGAAAGAAATTAAGATTAAACCTCTAATAATATGTAAACAAGTGTTTAGGATAAATCTAATTATATTGTTCAATTGCGTTAGTTCAGGAAACAATCATTTACATTGGTTTAGGACTAAAAATTATCTACTACAAACATCCAGCCAGGGCCTCTATTACCTCCTGTGTAAATTAAGTCCTTCTCCAGGACTTTGATGGATGAGTCCCTGTTGGAACCTTTTTCCATGCCTGCTTGAAATACACATTTTTTGAACACATTATAGCCTCTTTCCAGGCCATAAGTACCTGGCACTCTGTGAAAAGTGAATACATCTTTCCAACTGCTATTTGGCTCTGATATGAAGAAATTACTGTCAAGGTTAATTATCCCATTCAAAACCAGCTCTCACCTGAAGGCTTTCCAAAATGTTTTTGAAGTACCAGAGAGATTAATTTGCCAGACAAACTGTGTGAAATGCATATAGATGTGTTAGTATAAAATTCATCATGTACTTCACATCCTTAATTTTCCTGTGAATGTAAAAAATTAAGTCATATATTTTCAACGTTTGGAGTTATGTATGAAAGCCCAGTAAGAACAGTAAACTGCTATTAGAAGGAACTAAGGAGTTGCAATAAATATGTTTCTGAAAATATTTTACCAAACCCGAACTGGCAATCACTTTCAACCAGTTTGCTTTGCTGTACTTAAAGTTATTATTGTCTTTCATGTATCAGCTGGACCATTGTTTGGTTCCATACATTAATTCACTCTAATTTTTTTACTTTAGAATTATTTTTAATTGCAGATAATAGTACAATCAATTTTGCCTTTTATATAAAGCTAAAAATGATCTATCTAAATGATCTATCTAAAATATCTAAAAATTATCTATCTAAAAATAGATCATTAGATCTATCTATCTAAAAATCATCTACAGCATGATTTTATGAAGAAAAAAGGCATTTTTTGCTAAAATGTCCAGCACATGATCCCCAATTATTTGGAAAAAATCTCTTGCAGTATAGTTTATGTTGCTCCTTTAAACCAATTTTAATACTTTGAAATGTTCCCTTTCGTATTATGAAGAACAAAAAATTAAGTTTTGAATCACCTTAATAAATTATACATGTATTCAAAATATATGTTGAATATGACATTTTAAGGTGACCCCATAATTTTAGCTGCATTCAGTTTGTCTATAGTGATGCCTTGGTCCAAAACCTGAGGATTTTTTTTTTTAAAATAATGTGTTGAATTTCAGCTGACTGCAAAGGAAAATCTGATTTGAGCATTGTATGAGCATCGGGGTGGAAATGGGTTGCGATGAACACAAGATAAATATGTGGGTGCTGACACGTATACAAATGCCTCAATAGTTCTGAATCACACTCGCAGTTCAAACAAATAGGATGTAAAGCATTATAATTTCAGCAGTGCAGCCAGTTGTATATTGTGAAATTCATTGTGTGGCAGCTTGTAAGCTATAATCAGGAGTTGTATTTTCTCAAATGTTAAATTCTCCAGAGAAATAAGGAAAAGAGACTGTATAACTCACTTTCAGTAATAAAAATTTCATCACTTTGCCCAAGTTCTTCTGCCACACAGCAATTGTTATGATGCTGTGGAACTTAGTAAGCATAGTGGTTATTGGAGTGAGCATACACAATCCTTCAATTTACAGTGATGGCATTTTCTGTTTGGAGAGGAGATGACATTGTGCTGCTTTGATTACACCCTGTCATCAGTTCTCACTGAGATCAGTGGATTCCATCTGAACACCCAAATAATGGAGAATGTGATAGTTTTATGAAAATATTGTCTGGACAGTTGTGCTTCGATTTAACACAAATTTGATCAAATTATTTTCAATGCAGTCAGTACAGACCACTGAACAAAAACAAATTCCTGGGGAAGGAGAAAGGTACATGAGGCAAAGAAGAAAGGGGGAGAAGAGAGATCTAAAAGGACATCAGCCTTTCTGTACTTAATTGTTCACTGACCTCACAAGCCACAGCTCCTCTGTCACAGCTCCCTCAACTCTCCACTACCTCCTCTACCACTTTAATATTTCAATTTCTTTAGCTTCCAAAACCTCCTTCCAGGATATTCTAAGAACAATCACTCCAGATAAACTTCCCCAGCTTTATCTCTAAACAGAAAGGGTTCATTTGATCAGTTTATAAATTGGAGATTTTTCTACATGATTGTTACTACACGATTTTGATGCATTTAGGCTAAAATTGTGTTTATCACAAATCTTAAATATTAAAATCCTTAGTGAAAACTAGATCAAATTATTCTGGCTATTTCTTATCCATGAAAACTACGTTACAAAGAATTTTATTTTGATTAATTTAAGTTTTTCTTTGGATGTCATCTAGTCACTCTTGTACCTGTACCTTGTATGTAAATAAAATAACAACAATAATATTTATAGTTGGGGCTTAACTACAGCCAAGCTCTACACAGGCACATGTTCACTCTCTTCCAGTGAGAAGTTAAAAGATAAAAACGGGCAAACTAATGGGTTGAGGTATAGACAATGTAATAGGCAAACTAAAACCTGCACAGGCAAGCAAAACAAATGAAAAAAACAATCAGTTACTAGTTCCCATCCGTCGGCAAGTGTACAGGCATCTCCAGTAAAGCAGGGATCCATCATGTTTAATTGTTACTTGGGAGGACAAATGCCATAACTCTGAATATTCCACTTTTCTTCTTTCCTCGTGATTTTGGGGGATTTTAGTTTATGTTTTTTTACTGAGCTTGATGTTTTATGGTAAAGAATATTAATTTCACTGGCTGGGGTTAATATTTTATTAACATATTGCAATTTCAAAGTATGGAAATTAGTTAAGCAACCTTCACAGTAGTTTTCCAGGTGGTGTATTGGCTTTATTTTGCAGATACAGGAACAGTAAGTTGTTAGAAATTAAGTTTATACCTGGAAGCAAAACCAAAATATTTTAAAATATAAGACAAAATATTGTTCTCATGGGTATTTCATTCAACAGTGGATGAACTTTACAACAAACATTTACAGAGGTTTTCTGACTTTACACTTCTGTTTAGATGTCGTGTAGTGTGAATGATTATTCTGCAAATCATTTCCTGCTGAGAAAGTTTCTCTTTGGCGATTTGTTGTACATATATCCAGTCTTAAGCTGAGTATACAACCAGGTGCTGAACCAGTGGACTAGTTCTACCCCTTATTTTATCTATATAATATTACATATTAAACTATTCAAATACTCATATCTATAGTTTTTATGTACTGTGGTGTTTAAATAGAAATTTTGCATTTGAACAGCCTAGTTTTGTGATTTGTTCAAATTTGGCAAATTTCTTTTGAAAATACGTTTACGTGTTATTAACTGAATCTTGTGAAATGTCTTTTATTTGCATTTATAATATGACTGCTGCCTTATCAATTTGCTCATAATTATCTTCCTTAATATTTGCCTGAGTGGTTACCTATCCTAATCATATTGGAGATTAAGGACAACCATGCCAAAATTGTTGCTACTCAATATCCATTTTTCTTCTCCTTTAAATATTTTCAATCATTTAGTCATGAGAAATGGTAACATACACATAACTTCATCTAGTGATTTATAAGGCAAGGTTTTTTCAACATTTCTTGTATGGATAATCACTCAGGAATATTACTCAGTGAATATTTAATCATAATGAAATCAGTTCATTTGAAAACAAAAATTAGAAAGGAAGAAGCATTCTAAGATTCTGTGATTCTTATTTGGAGTCCCCCTGCTGTATTTCTCTGTGCTTCCTTCAAGATTACTTCAGTCCACAGTAAAGTCAATTTTGAGGATTCTAGCCTTAGGGGATAATTTGAAGAAATGCAATTGTAGTCCTGTCTGTAGGAACATTATTTATGGGTCATGATGTACAAGAACTAAAGAATGCAGACTGATTGTGAAATCTTAGAGGAAAAACTATTGCACATTTTTTTTCTTCAGCTAAGGAAGTTGGTAATATATAGTTACCAATAAGAGAAGCAAATAAGAATATTAAGATATAAAACTAAAATATTTTTTCTATGCAATCTAATGTTCACATTAAATTGAATTTATATTATACTAACTGCAAGTGTTGATACTCCATAAACCATAAAAACTAACCAACCAACTAACCCACCAAACAATCAACCAATATAGCAATTTAATAATGTCTACTTCAGTACAAAATACCCAAAATATTTGTTGCAATTTATCAAACAGTGAAGATACTATACTAAATTATTAAAAGGTAAAAAAATCAATGACTATTTTTTTTTTTTTTTTTAGGAAAGAAGTTCTTAGGGTATGATTCTAGAAAGGATTTATGTCATTAATTAGTACCTCAGGATTAAATTATATAGCTTCTAATTAACTTATCTGAAAATAAATTCCTTTATGTGTGAAAAGTAACCTTGGGTAGAATAGTGTCTCAGTTTTCCATTTTGTATTTTAAAATAAGGGTTTTTGCTAAATCAGGACAAGTTACAGAACTAAGCATGTGCAAAGGCAAAATTTCTATTCAAACTCAACAGAACCCATATAGAATAAAACAGAACCCATATAGAACTTTATATTAACCCACTTTAAAACAGGAGTCCATTACAAACACAGAAATGATGGCAAATATAATAACGCTTAATGTGAAAATATAGTCATCAACTGATGAAACAATATGAAGGAGTAAACATATAGTGTATTTTAAACAAAAAATACAATAGTAGCAAGTGATTACAGGTGCGAAAGACTGGAGAAAATTTTTTAAAAATTATTATTCATTTTTATTAGTATACGTTTAGGAGTATGTGAAGATTTCATTATGGGGGGCTTTGGGGTTTTTTTATTATCTTCAGGTGGCAAAGAAAAAAACTAAACGTTTATTTTTATTATAAATTTATGTTTTATCCTTGTATATCTCTATACTCTCATGATTTAAACTCTCTAAATCAGTCTAGGATCTCAGTTCTATCTTCAGTTCTATCATTAATTATAATACATGCTTACACTTCTGTGAGGAGGTTGCCAGTCTTTTCGCTCTGGAACATATCCTAAATTCAGTCCAATGAAAAGAATGTTCTTCTGGTCTAGGGACCATCTTCAATTGTCAATAAAAAGAAGAACATATCTGTCTTCTGTGTGACATTCCCAATAGTGTTTCAGTGGTGTTTCCACCTGAAAATATACTTTAAGTCAGGTTTCTTAACTTATTTCTTAGTACATAGAAACAAACATCAACAAAAAAAAATCACAAACAAACAAAAAACCAAACTAAATCAAATTAAACCAAACCAAACCAACAGGAAACTATTAGTTGAAACACAGACTTTTTCAGAAACTCTGAATTGGAAAATGAGTAGGTTAAAAAAAAGTTTGCTGGGTACCATTTGGTACTTACAGGTGTTACTTGGTAGAATATGAGTTAGAATTTGCAGCTTTTTCTGTGACTAGGTATCACTCCTTGAGGTAAAACCTTAATCACTGACAGTGTAGACACTTAGAAAATAATTTTTTAGTATAGAAAATCCTGCACATAATTGGAGAAAAAAATATTGCTTGCCTGAAAAAATATTGACAATATCGTAATTTCTTTCTGCAAAATTTTAGTCGGCTCCTATTGTCTTGCCCACAAACTGCTATTTGACAATTCTCTAAAACAGTAGTTGAAATTTGATGCACAGGGCAGAGATAATTCAGCAAATACCTTGAGTTTGAAGGGACCCATAAGGATTACAGTTCCTTGTAGGACTTCTTAAAATTAAACTATATGACTAAGAGCATCATCCAGACGTTCTCTGAAGACAAGAAGTTCTTTAAACGTGATCAAATGATGATTTTTTAATAGAAGAAAGAACTCATGCTCAATAATTACGTAGTTGACTACTAGCAGAGATAATATTCAATCTTACAATATCAAAGGATATCACATCAAAAGTGTGACAAGCAGGTCAAGGTGAGATGATTGTCTCCTTCTACTCTGCCTTCATGAGACCCTGCCTGAAACAGTGAGTCCAACTCTGGAGTCCACTGCATAGGAAGGATGTGGAGTGGGTTCAGAGGAGGCCATGAAGATCCTCAGATTGGTGGAGAACATCTCCTATAAAGACAGGCTGAAGAAATTGTGGTTGTCCATCCTGGACATGAAAAGGCTTTAATGAGACCTCACTGAATCCTGTCGGTACATAAAGGGGGATTATGAAAAGGAGGGAGAGGGATATTTTACATGGAAAGATAGTGACAGGACAATGGGAAATGGTTGTAAATTGACAAAAGAGGTTAGGAGGAGATTCTTTACTGTGAAGGCAGTGAAGCACTGAAACAGCTTGCCCAGAGAGGTTGTGGATGCCCCATACCAAGAAGGGCTCAAGGCTGAATTGAATGGGGCCCTGAGCAACCCAATCTAGTGAGTGACATCTGTGTTCATAGGAAGAAGGTTGGAGCTAGGTGATTTTTAATGTCCCTTCCAATCCAAACCATTCTATGATCTTATTCCATTCCATTCTAAATTCATTCAGATTATAAAGAACATTTAAATAGGATTCATCTGACCAGATGCAAACAGGTGCTTTGTTCATATAAACGCCTGAGTCAAAATCTAAAATATTCAGATTCATCTCATTATGAAATGTTAGTTTCCCGCAGCTGATTGGATGTCTATAATGTGTCCACATTTAAATCAGAACTGATTAATCAGTCCTATTAAACCTTTTTTATCTATTTACACTGAAACATTTTGGAGCAACAGGCTTTGCATCAATATTCTTCTGGTTTAAAATGAAAAGAAACTAAAATTTTACCTATAAATACCTTCATCCTCTGTCATCCCTGATATCTCTGATCTCTGATGCTCTTTCTTCATAACAGCAGATGATTCTGTCATCTTCATAACAATCAACAACTTCAACAACTTTTCGTGTTCACACTTTTTTATTTCATTTTGAAATTAATGAAAAAACTGATTCTTGGGAATATTGTTATTTTAGGAAGTTCAGAAAAAGTATTTATGAATTTGCTTTTTCTTTATAGTTACAGTTTTGGAGAATTGATAAGAAAAGAGACAGCAACTGACATGATCAGTGACAGGACAATTTGATTGATCTACTTCCCTTTGCCAAGTGGCTAATTTATCTGACTGATACATGTTTCCATTGCTGCACACTCCTTCTTAATAGTTTTGTGAAAAACACAGATCTTATTGGTCCTGTACCTTTGTCATCTGGTACACAGTAGCACATAATACTGCTTCTTGGTCCAATCAGAAAACAAAACAAACCTATCTTAGTTGGTTGTGACAGAAAAAGTGTTGAACACAGTTCTACATCAATAATAAATTCTAAGTAAAAAAGAATGAAGGATACATTTCACAAATAAATTCTCAGTTCATAAAAAGGTTTCAGTGAAAGCAGAAACATTGCTTCAGGCCAGGTTCACCTTGAAAAAGTATAGAAGGTAGGCATTTTCTGTCAGATTGATATTTTTCTGTGATGTGTTTGTTAATTTATAGAATATAGGTATCTAAACAGCCTCCTAACTAGACCTAGAAAAGAGCTTGACTTGAATCAAAAGATAATAAAACATTCAGAAAAACAAAACAAAAAAAGTCTCATGATGTACAAAGGTGAGTAGGTAACACACATTTCAAAAGGATGAAGGTGATATTTCCATTGATGCAACCAACAGACAAAAGTTCAAGAAGAAACTGTCTGTCAAGGCAGAATAATAGAAGTCTGCTGAAAATAAACTCTTAAAAATACATTCGAGCAAGAGGCAGATTGAATTTAAGATGTACATAACATTTGCTGCCACAATGTTATGTGTGTGTTAACATGCAAGTAAAAGAAGAATGAAAAGCATTTTTTTTTCCCTCAGAGCTGAATGCCAAGAGCAGTACTCACATTTTTCTGGGTACACGTGTTTACACAATGCTTTCTAAAAGTTGTAGAAAGAAAGGAAATAAGAAATACATAAAAATCAGAAAAAAGTTGATAGAGGGAACAGTGTTGTAAATAACCAACTTTAAGTAAAATTATAATGAAGGAGGCATGAAAATAAAATAAAAAATTGTACATAAAAATATATTATTCAAAATTATTTTTATTTTAAGTAGTACAAAGTAAAGAAAAGAAATGGAGAAAGAAAAAGTCAGTGAAGTTATGTCTCCCTGAAGGAATGGACAATAAAGAGACGTATTTATCACAGACTAGACTCAGAGTAGTATATATACCTTAAATACTGTGTCTGCCTCTGATAACCTTCCTCTCAAAAGCAAGTAATACGAGAAGAACAAACGTCAATGGCAAAAAATGGTCAAAGAGAGCTTCCTTACATCTGTTGAACAATTGAGCAATTAAAGATGTTTTAAAGTCCGGAAAAAAAGATAGCTTAGAAAGATACTAGAAATTACAGAAGATCTTAATATGGGTTGTTCATTACGACAAAAAATCTATTTTTTGGGATTAATCTATTGGGTGAAACGTGGAAATTAAATTAAGTGGTTCTTCATCACTAAGTGGTAGATCTGTGGAACTTCTGGAATAACCAGAGATTCACAGATCATAGAATAATGTACCTCAAAAAGGACCCCTAGAGATTCTTTAATTTCCTCACTTGAAGCAGTTACTATCAGAACAGATAACCCAAGAACCTGTCACAGTCTTTGTAAGCAAACTCACACCTGCTGCTTAACCATCCTCATGATTAAAAACCCAACCAAAGAAAACCAAACAAAAAATCCCAATAAAGCAGCAAAGAAACAAAGCAACCTTTACTTTCTATCTGATTGGAATTCTCCATGTTCCAAACTGCAATCTCTACTTTTTGTCCTGTTAACTGTGTGCCTTACAGGAAAGGTGCCCTTTGTGCCATGCTGTGAAGACATCAGTAGGATCTCCCTTGGCCTTCTTCCTAAGGATGTACAAACTCAGGCTCTCAGCATCAAAGTATGCAAAGATGTCTGCAGACATCTGTGTATTGTCACTTTCAGGGATTAAATCCTGAATTAGATGGATTTGCCTTGGGCACGTATAGACACTGTGCACTTTACTACCCCTGGGAGCCTATTGGAAAGGAGATTTACAAGATCATAAAACTGTGAGAATAGCCAATACTGAAAGAAAATGTGATGAGACATGAAAAGCAAATTATTAATTTGAATGATATTTTTTTCATTTTCTCATGCTTTGCCTTCCCAAATATGCTTGATCCTAATAAATTCAATAAATTTCTCTTTCTGTAACATATTATATTCAAACATACTGTGAACAGGTTTATATGTTTTAGGGTATTTTCCCTGTTGGAAATGCTTCATGCAAAATATTTTAAATTTCACAGGATTCAATTAAAAACTAAAATTGATTATCTTTTGATTGTTCTTTTTCCTCTTACTTTTTCCCCACATATACCACTGACTTTTCAAAACTCTTCAGTTTAGGACAAGAAACAAATGAAAGCAACAATGGAACTGTGGTTTTTCTACTTTCAAGTTTTACAAAGTATGTAGAACAAGTTTAAGTAAATTTGTCTGTAATTTCAAAAAATAAAAATAAATCCAAGACATTTTCATTTCCATTAAATTCTGAAGCAAGAACAGAAAAATGAAAGAGTAAGACTAAAATGTAAAAAAGATAAAATAAATAGAAGTAATTTTTTCTCAATTTCAAATATTTGAGAAAAAAAATCAGAAATATTTCTATAATGAATCCATATAGACAATTTATAGAAAATCAGTTTTCTTGATTAGTCTTTGAGGAGTACCTATAAACCCTTTTTCTTTTGAGATAAAGACCTATGTTCTTAAAAAATCAATCTAGTGTTTGAATTCGAGACTTGCTGAGAAACGAAACTGCTATTCAGCCAGTGTTCAATATTTTTAGTTATATAAAGCCTGGTGAAAACATAGGGAAGCAAGGTGAGACTACTTTATCTCTTCTGGACCAGTTAAAAAAAAACATCCTTTAGATCAATGGTAACAAAAATTTCATGTGGATTGTTGGGGTTTCTGCTAATAATTTAAATTGCTGTGACAGTGAAAGTGAGCTGATTCCATCAGAAGCTACAGAGCCCAAAAGAAGACAAAAGAAGGTAACAACACAATACTTAGCAACTCTCCTAGGCTTTATATTTCCCAAAACTGAACTTGGATACCAAGATTTCACAAATTTTAATTTTTAATAAGTCCAGAAAGGAGTCAAATTTTGACTAAACTAGTCATTCAGGAATTCTCTGATCCAGAATGGGCCCCCAACAAGAATCACAAATCCTGTTAGAAAATCTTTAACAGCATGACCCCCTGTCCATGGAGCAACAGGTCCCGCCAGGAGCCTGTTTCAGCACACATTCTCTATGGGGACACAGCCTCCTTCAGGCACACCCGTCCGCTCCAGAGGGCAATCATCCACGAGCTGCAGTGTACATATTCGCTCCATCGTGACACTCCATGGGCTTCATGGACAGCCTGTTTAGCCCTGGTATTCAGCATGGGTAGTGGGAAAATCTATGTCCTATGTGCCTGGAGTACCTTCTCCCTGTCCTTTTCCCCTGATCTTCACGGCTGTAGGGACATTTCTCTCACATACTCTAGCTCTTCTCTCCAGCTGCTGTTGTGCAACACTTTTTACACTTTCTTAAATACGTATTCACATGTGTGCTACCAAGGTCATTGATTGTCTCAGCTCTCACTACCAGCAGGTCTTGTCCTGGAGGCAGTTGGAACTGGCTTTGCCTGATGAGGGGGAAGTATCCGTTGTCTTCTCACAGAAGTCACCCCTGAAGCCCCTCTGCCAGCAAAAATCTTGCTGTAGAAACCCAACTCTGTGTGTATGTGTGTTTATGTGTATGTGTGCATGACAATAGAATCACTGAAATGGATTGGTTTAGTTGAAGTGCAATAAAAAATATCATCATTCTATAGCTTCTGGAGGGCAACTGAGCTGTGAATTATGACTGTTGTAGATTGTGTCACAATATGTTTGCTTCCACCAAAGCTGACTGTCAACAATTTTTAACATGGACATTATATATGTGAATCTGCAAATATAGTCTGAATGCCGAGTTATGTACACAAGGAGAAGGAGTGATATATAACTAGAAGGTGTTTTTTTCCTTGTGTGAGTAAATGATGAGGAACAGTAAATCTGTAATAGCACTTCAAGGCACAGTTGTGATTCCTGAAGTGATTTGTTTTATTGTGTCCAAAACAGATCACATGGCTGATAAAGCTCCACTTAAATACATTAGAGTGACTCATCCAAACCTATTTTTTTCTGAAAAGGTGATTGGAGCCATGATTAGCCATACTTTACTAATAATGTGGCTTTTGGGTCTGTAATCAATTAACTCAGAGTAGAGCAGTTCTGGAGTGTATCCAAATTTGTGGAATTGTTATATAGTTTAAATGATTGAAATCAGACTTCATTATGAAAGGAATAAAAACATATAGGATCAAATATGATATATGAAAAATCAGCTCACCAGTTCTCTGTATTTCTCTTCAAAACTTACTTTCACTACTAACTAATATGAACTTATTTCCCTTTAAAATATTTCTTTCATGATTGATTAGACAAAATATTTCATTGATGGCAGTCTTGGATCAAGACCTCCTGAGGAAATGTCACTAATAATTCTTATTGTAAGAGTAGTATGAGAGTGAAGGCTGAATCCAGACAAAGCTTCTTATTTAAAGGAGAAGCTCTTTGTGAGCTGCAATTACAAAAAACCTAAATAAAAATTTTGCTTAACCACAGTGATCATGGAGAGGGGAGAGAAGATAACACAAGGAGAAAAGAGACAAAATTAAGAAAAAGGAAGAAATAATCAGGTGCAAAAATATTAGACACCTGCATTTCTTTCCTAAGTGCTTCATAAGCTCACTGGACTGGAATATGCTTTCACATACACTTAGGAAATTCAGGAAAATTTCTGCTGAAGTCAACAGTTACATGCAAACAAAAATCGTATAAGGCCACTGTATAAGACACAATTCTGTATATCCTTTATCTGGCTGTTTTGCAAGTAGAGGTACCCTACTGTGTTTCTGTTCCAATGAAAGAATCTGGAAGCACTTCAAAATAAAAAAAACCACTCTAGTCCTTTGAAGCTGTCCTTTGAACCTACTGAGCCAGCTGGCAGCAACATGGTTTGGGCAGGGTATTACCCTGGTTTTCTATTCCAGAGCTGTATACGCATAACAAAAGGAGAATGAGGTAAATGCACAGAATAGGAATGAAGACATTTCAAATAAAGACTGAATAGTATGAAAAAAGTAACAAAATGATTTTGAAGTAGGAGAGGAGGAAACAAAGGAATATATTATATTGAAGATTTTAAGTAGAATAGGTTTGCTTGTTTCATTTTTCTATGGATGTTAATAACATTTTGCTGCCAGACACTGTACATCAGATTCTTACTTCAATGGAAAATATTTCAGAATGCTTTACATTTTACATGTTAGAATTGGAAAAGAAAAAAAAAAACAAAACCTCTTAAATTAAGAAAATTCTTATATATATATATATATGTATATTTATATATATGCATGTATATTTGTACATGATTGTAAAAGCAATCACACTCTTTCTCTTTTCCTCCATGTTAGATTGATCAATGTATGTTCAAGTTGATTGACTAGTTGTCAAGGCTGGTTTGACTAATTTCTTGACCACAGAGAAACAAGAATATTGTTGCAATAAAATCATTATATACCATGAAAGAGCTTTCAGTTACATTTTGACTGATGAAGTACGTAGTACAGTTTGCCTAGGACAAAGAATATGCCAAAGCTATGGTGTGTCTCTGTGGAAAGTTCCTTTGTACCTGCACTCTCTGTGTCTTCCTCAGCACCATATACAGTACCACAGAGGCACTGGAAAAACCCTGGGGAAACAAACTTCTTACTTTCCAAATTTGTGGCAGATAAGGCAGAGAGAGTCGTTTCACAGACTGAATAATCACACACTGTGCTCAGTTTCGTCTTTTCTTGTCAAGAAACCTGTTCCACCCCATATGAAGAAACCATCTCTGGAATTATCCTCTACTAGAAAAAAACCAGCATCTCTTGTCACAGAGATGACTGGATGACACAGTGTGATTCAGTCACCTAAGTTTAGGCATCTAATGAGCTGTAGATTCTACAGGGTGTCCCCTAGCTGCCAATTTGTGGTCTCAGATTTCCTCTAGACCTGTATCATTACAGTTAGTCATACAGAAATCTTGCATACTGTAGGTGTCTCAGCTTCCATGAGAGGCTTATGTCTGGAAACTAACCCAAACCCTAGTCAACTGTGAGTGCATACAGCTTGTTACACTTAAATGCCTTTTTCTAACAGCAGAACAGCTGCTGCAATAGAGAGAAGATGCTGAGTTCTGGCCTTATCTGTTTACAAAATGACCTATCTTGAACAGCTGTATATCACTTTTCTTTTCTCTTCTCATTTCCTTCACAGTTGCAGTGATTTGCCACCTATAGGCTACAGTCTGTTTTGTCTGAATTTCATTTGTGATGATTTTTTGTTTTCAAAATTAATTATTTTTGCATTTGAAGTCAGGGCATGGGGAGGGATATATCCATTTTGGTGTCATAGGTGTACTTTGAGGAATAAATATGAAGGCCAACGACCATATTAATTTTTCCTGCCAAGATGTGTGACTAGCTTGCACAGCCAGACTTACATTTTGGATAAGTTTATGATAATTCCATAAATAAGTGTTCATTATTAAAGCAACAGTTACATTTAAAATGACATTTGACAGAGTTTTTATATTGTAGCCAAGCACTTTGTATGTTGTATTTTTTCATTTACAAATGAACAGTAATTAATGAATTAATTTCACTTCATAGGGTCTATTGTATTTTGATCTGTTATGCAATGACAATTGTTTATAGCAGACCTAATTTTTTTGTGATATGAATCTTTAAAAGATACTACACGAACACCTCAAATGAATCATGCAAATCCACTGTAAGCATGTAGAGCTCGTTTTGCTGTTAAGTAGATTCAAGAACCCATAGGTGCTTCTGCAGCTCATTTATGCTCCAATGGCTTTTTACTGTAAGATTAAAAAAGTACTTCCATAGGAAAACCCTATATAGTTTTGACTGGTATAGAGTTAATTTTCTTCAGAGTAGCTGATATGCGGATATATTTTGAATTTGTGTTGTAAACAGTGTTGATAATTCAGGAAGTGTCAGCTATTGCTGAGAAGTGCTTACACAGACTCAAGCCCCTTTCTGCCTTTCATCCCACACCACCAGTGAAGAGACTGGGGGGGCAGCATTTATCTGGGAGAGGACATGGCAGGAACAGTTGTCCTTAAGTGACCCAAGGGATATCTCAGCATACGGGATCATTTTCAACATAAAAAGTGGGGTTAAGGAGGAAGTGAGGGTGTTTGTCTTCCCAAGTCGCTGTTACTTTTGATGGATCCTGGCCTTACTGGAGGTCTCTAAACACCTGTCTGCCTGTGGGAGGGGGTGAATGAATTCCCTGTCTTACTTTGCTTGTGTGAGTGGCTTTTGCTTTATTTATTATATTGGTTTTTTTATCTCAACCCACAAGTATCCTAACTTTTATCCTTCTGATTCTCTCCTCCATCCCACCACAGAAGAATAAGGGTATAGTTGTCTGGTGCCCAAGTTCTGGCTAGGGTTAAACCATAACACCAATTTCCCTGTGATAGAGACCTTTTGTTACCTATTCCACATCCATTATGGCACTGTCTCCCAAATTTTAAAGCTTTGCATGCATAACTTGTTTTTTAACAGAGGGTTTTAAAAACATTATACTGTCCCTTATATACTTCTGAATAATTTTCTAAACCCTTTTAACAATTCTAATACAAATTCAGTACCTTAAAACACATGCAAAAAAGGAGCTTGTGTTCAATTGAAAGGAATGACTGCCTCAAGTGTAGTGAAACTGAACTTATAATTATTGATGAAATGGTATATTTTAATTACCTACAAATCTGAATAACTGCAGTTCCACACTTCAGGACAAAATCTGACATAAACAGTATTCATAATAAGATATTTATTGGTATTTTTATGTCTAAGGTCATCACATTTTTTCAGGGTATTTAATGAGAGGACACAATTAATCTTGTAGTACACCTATGCAGACAGAGAACATATGAAATATGCTTGTACAAACAGAAAAAAAATAAAAGAGAAAGGCAAATTAAACACTGTTCTTTTCTAAAAGAAGTTTTACATTTTTTCTGTGCTCTACCTTGACAGAAAAATCTTTTTTTTGCTTTTTTTTTTTTTTTATAGAATGATTCTTTCTGTAACATACTGTCATATTTACTTCTTATTCTAATTCAAGGCCCAAACATTCTTCAGAAAGTCAATCAAAAAACACTCTGTGCATTCAACAAGTACTACACAAGGCCATTTGAAGAGGACACACGAATTATTATGGGGGAGAAAAAAGCAACACCTTTTCAGTTTATCTGTATTGACCCACAAACGTGAATTGTTGGTTCATGACCCTATAATTTTTACTTTAGAAATGAAGAAAATTAGTGAAAAACTATAGAAAATGTTTCTGTAATTTTCAGATCCACTTTTTTATTGGAAACTTAAATTTCTTTTGTGATAATCTTAAAAAGTCAAACATCCTTTATTATGTTTCCCATATGCTTTCTCAGAGAGCCATGCCTTCCTTATGTCCTTAGGTAACTTTTGAGGGCTTTGATTTACAGCTTCATGTTGGTGAAGAATTAGAAATCTGAGAAGAACTTCGAAGGATATGTTTCAAGGTCACGGGGAGGAATGAAAGGAGGAAACTGACAAAAACTATGTGACAAAACTTTTACCATCTCAAAAAATATTTAGTTTTCATACACTATCAAGAAATTTTTCCTTGTCAATAATAAAATTTCCATTCATATAAACTGTCTCTAAAATAAACCTAAGTCCAATAATAAAATCTGTCTTAAGGATGAATACTAGATTTGCCTAAGGTGCCCAAAATTTGATTAGACATTTTTAGGTTTTTCTTGTCTAATGTTCTCTGATTTTTGAAGTCATACAAAATAAAACACATTATGAAGTGGTAATGTATGCAGTGTGACCTTTTCAGGGTCTGTACCATCTTTTATGAAACTATGTCTACAGCTTATATATACAAAATTTTTATCTTCCAGTGACTTAAATTTGCCTTTCCATTGGGAACTTTGTAGGACACAATAATAAAAATACCTAAAATAATATTATTTTATGAAAAAAGATATAGATAACATAACCAGTAGTGCTGTGTTCAGCTGTGTAGATATTTTTATGGCTTCAGATACCTGCTTTCTTAGATATTCAGTCTCAGGTATTTGATTCTGAAAAAGAATCCTATATAATCTTTATATGTCAAAACTAAACTTCTGTATCATATCTTATTCAGTGTTAGCTTATATTTGCTTTTGAGCTTTTCAAGTCATTTTCAGTGCAGTCTGCTAGCTGATAAGTTTTTTCTCCCATCATTGTTTTCTTCTTATTGTAAAGCTGAGATGCATATCTGTAATTAGCTGATAATACAAAATAAATATATCTTCCTGCTTCAGTCATGGTCATATGCAATAAGATCAGATCACTCACTTTTTCTATAACAAGAAATAATATCTCGGAAAAGCCATTTAACTACTACAGTAAACTTCACTCTCACATTTTCATGGCTAATCAATCAATATCCTGAGCAATGTTGATACTCCACACATAACTTATGTTTGTATGCCATTACAAGGAAGGTACGTACATCATGTTACAGTAGAATTTTCTGTCTTNACTTGTTATGTAATTTCCAAAAGTGCAGTTATTAACAAAGGTGACTCAAACATAGTTAACACTCAACTACAGTTTAGGAAAAAACAGGTATGTTTTATGTAATATGCTTCATCCTGGCTTTCATCGACTAAAGAGGACTGAGACACCTTTTCTGCATGTGCCTACACCTATGGAAACTAGTGAGTTTACACTCCTATTGGTCTTGATGCTTCTTTCAGTGACACTTGATGCCTCCAGGATGAAGTCCCATTTCTCCGCATATATCCTCGTGGTAGTTTAACATTCTCTTTCTTAGATTATTTTTAAATTTGCCTCTAGCTTTATTCATGGCTGTGAGATTAGCTCACTGTTAGAGCATGNTTATTCAGTGTTAGCTTATATTTGCTTTTGAGCTTTTCAAGTCATTTTCAGTGCAGTCTGCTAGCTGATAAGTTTTTTCTCCCATCATTGTTTTCTTCTTATTGTAAAGCTGAGATGCATATCTGTAATTAGCTGATAATACAAAATAAATATATCTTCCTGCTTCAGTCATGGTCATATGCAATAAGATCAGATCACTCACTTTTTCTATAACAAGAAATAATATCTCGGAAAAGCCATTTAACTACTACAGTAAACTTCACTCTCACATTTTCATGGCTAATCAATCAATATCCTGAGCAATGTTGATACTCCACACATAACTTATGTTTGTATGCCATTACAAGGAAGGTACGTACATCATGTTACAGTAGAATTTTCTGTCTTTCTTATCTTCTTACAAGGAGAATGTAAATCTGACCTTAATGCCTTGAAATCCAAAGCACTCACAGTTCTCACAGTGCTAGTTACTGATTAAAGCTTAACATTCTGCTGATGTGTTACCAGCATTACCTCTGGGCTGGCCTTTCTAACTCTTCCTAAAGCTCAATTTTTTAAACTGATATTTGTGTTAGCATTTCTGCTGTTAATCACTGAAACTGAGAAAACTGACCCAGGCTTTTGCTTTCTCGTTGATTGGCTGTCCTTTTCCTGTGTTATTTTAATATAATGAAAATAGTGATAATAACTTATCACTATTTCAAGACTGATTCTTTACAACATTGTCCCATGCTACNATGGGCCATTCATTGAAGAGCTGGACTCAATGAGCCTTGTGGGGCTCTTATAATTCAGAATATTCTCAGATTCAAATACAGCTCATTATTATTACCTGTTGTTTGATTTTTCTGCAGACATGCTGACGCCTGGCTTTCTAAATTATCAGGAGGTAGACTATCAATAATTTCAATGGCACTCTTGACAGACTGTATTTCCTCATCATGCCTAAGAAACATAACTAAAATTCAGAGGTGGATCTTATAAACATCCATGTTACAATGTATGATTTGAGACTCTAGTAGTATCAGTATATGAAGAGGCAGGGTTGCATTTTCATATTCCATAGCAGTGTGAAAATAATTTAACACTGTACCCGGCATAGGTACACAGTATCTCACTACAGTCATTCAGCATCTCCCACTGGTATTACAGAACTAGGAAGATCATCAACTCTGCTAGTCTTTCTGCCATACCCATGAAATATTTTCAACTCCTTCCAACTTTAGTCAGTAGTTAATTATACTACGAAGCATGATTGACTATATTGTTTCTATATTGAGAGAGCTCCATTAACTTTCAGCAAGACAGATGATCAGTTTTAGGAGCCTGCTGCTTATGCACAGAGTCCTTCCTGCTGTGCCCCAATTTATTTGCAGGACATTTTTGTTACTGTACTCACCAGGATGTGTTTTATGGCCTCATTTTTCTCTCATTCTCGCTCACTTTTTTTTTTTTTTTTTTTTTTTTTTTTAATATTTTTTGTTTTANTTTTTTTTTTTTTAATAATATAGTTAGTGTTAAAATAAAACTAATCATAGAGTACATGTGAGTATTTTCTTATGGGGTACTCTTACACATTTTTTTAGAAAAATAATTTTTTTTTTCTCATATGAGTTAAGCAGAATTTCCTTGTAACATAACTAGAATATACCTTTATGAATTTCCACATTTTTTTGAGATTATATACAGCTAATTCACTCAATGCCTCAGTATTTGTGGTATCCACAGTTTGTTATTAGAAAAAAGTCAGGTATCTCACATCAGGGAAAGGTTCTTAAGAACTAGGCTTAGGTATCATGGAGTATCAAAATAGATTCATTTTAGTTGGAAATTTATCCGAATTTTTGGTTGGAAGTCAGAAAACCTATTCAAGTCTTCACAAAATATTTGACTGTGAAAGAAAACCCTAAGAAAATAACAGACAAAAGTATCAGTGACAAGTTTTATTGTCCATAGAGGCCAATCAACTGCTGGAAAGTCAAACTAAATTTTAAGACAGGAATGCCTTTCGGGTCCCCCACACAACACATATTTCCTTTTTATTTTTCAAGGGAAAGCTTATTTGTCTTCAGTTCATCCTTGCCTTGGTACACTAGCAGGAAGGAAACTAAAATACAGATGCAAAAGACATAGAAAATTAAGCAAGTTATGATATATTCAACTAGGTCCCACAGTCTCATAATCATTACAGCAGAACTGCTGACACTACTCAAACCTTCTTACTCTGCAATTAGAAGTAGCTCATCTAAGTTTTTCTATTCCAGAACTTTCAAATAATTCAATTTTAGTCTTTTCCTGACTACTGTCTTGTCCTTTGGAATTTTCATTGTCTTCCCTGTTAAAGAATTTAGAGGATTATTTTCTACGCCATCTTTCTTTATCCTTTTATGGCTGGAAGCCATATTTGTCCCTTAATTTTTGCATCTGTTCAGAGCCATGAACACTGCATAGGTAGAGATAACTTCCTGAAAGACTCCTGCCTTTTGCAACAACACTTTGCTATTATGCATAAATAATGATATAACACTCAAAAAACTTTAACTGTTTTAATCATCAGCAAAGTACTTTAAGTGCTCTAGAGTATCTGCTCTTCTTTTCATTTCATTTTGTTCTTCAGAACTCACAAGTTATTCCATTTTGATTGTTATCATAGTTTATTATTTCTGAATCTAAACTTGTTGGTCAGGCTTTCAAATCACAGCAATTTAAATGGAATTGAGTACAATACCCTATAATTTTTTTTAAGCTTTAGACACTGCTATTTTATAGTGTTAGATATTTTAATTGAGTTCTGAATTGGGCTCTTCAATTATCATGTTTAGTATTTGCTATTATGTGACATAGATAATAGCTGGGACTTCTAAGAATATTTATAAAATCCCAATGTTTTGCTAAAAATTTTGAAAAGAGTATACCTATAAATTTCTAAAATGCAAGTCGTGACATCTGTCTTAAGGTACTTGTCTCTGTTTACTAGAGGAATATCCAAGGCAACTCATTTAGACTAGATAATCAATAGTTTGACACTCAGGATACTTGTGCTGAGGTAAAATGGGCCATGAATTCCACAAGTGCTCCAAAATTGTCTGCCCAGATTAAGACATTTATTTGTTCTAATGCTTCAGTCTTTTAACTCTTCTTTATAAAAAAATGCTTATGTGAAATTGATTTACTTCTTCAAGTGTAATCTTTTCAAATTCTCTTTAATAAAATGTCATAGCTTCTTGCTCTGTGTATATATATTTATATGTATGCGTGTGTATTGCACACATATATAAGGGTTTATGTACATGTGTTTAGAAATATCTATCAAGCAACCTTCTGTTCAGCAGTCTCTGTTGGCATAAAAAAAAAAGGGATTATCTCCTCTTAAATCTTGTCATATCTTTTCCATTGCTAGAGAGCTCCAGCTGCAATGACTGCTTTGGCAGCACCATTATTTAAAGCTTTTGCTTTTTTCTTTACTTATTCTGCTTGTTAATGAACTTCCTGTTCCTTCCTCTCTTCTCAGGCAGCAATTTCTGAGACATCTGCATCATAGATTAGTTTTACGATGGGTCTTCGGTGTAACAATGAGGTATTAAAACATTTACAGGCATTTAATAGAAGAACATGGAAAGGAGCAAGAGAGGATCTGGGGTATAAAGGTAATTTGGACCAAATTTCCCTTGTACATGCATATAGCAAGAAAGCAGCACTTTCAAAAGCCAGTTTAGGATATGAGAATTGTAGCTTTTGAAGTGATCCCAGGGTGATATTCATCTCTTGTATTTTGGTGATCAAATAAGAATTATATGGGAAGTATATAGGTGTGAATAGTTTAGTTGGGTGAATAGTTTGATATGCTTCCATCAAGATAATCAAAGGGCAAGAGACTCTGCTCTATGGATAAAGGTTGAAGGAGTTAGGTCTTTTTTTATGGAGAAAAGAATGTTCAGGGAATACCTCATCAAGGTATTCCAGTACTTAAAAGGTGGCTATAAAGACAGTGGAGGCTCTCATCTTCACAAAGAGCTACAGAGACTACAAGGGGCAACTGATACAAATTGCACCAGAAGAGGTTTTAAGACAGAATTTTTTCAATGAGAACAACCACTCACAGGGAAAAAAAAACTCCCTAGGGACACTGTAGAGTCCCCATCACTGTAGGTTTTCAAGATGTCATTGGACAGGGTGGTTGATAATCTAAACCAAGATTCCTTTCCTACAAATGTTTGGGCCAGATGATCTTCTGATGTCCACTCCAACCCAAACTGTCCTCTGATTCTAAGGTTCTGTGTTTAATTGACACATTAGCTTGAACAAGGGAATTGAGCTAATATTCCAAGAGGTATTGTGGTCTGCCAAACAACTTGAAGGTTCAGCTACCCATATAAAATCTAGGCATCCTCCTCCTTTCCTATTTCTCAGGATTTCTCAGGTTTTTCTCTGTAAAAGGATCTATGTCTGACGACAGAATCAGATCCACTGTCTCATACCACGTCCCCTGGACTTTTGCTGTGTAATACCATCAAAGAAGAACAAAAAAAAGGAAGGCTTAGAAAGAACGCTAGCATCTTATGTATGAACTTCAAAGAAATACAGACCCATACTTACATGCTGCAACTACACAAAAGACTTGTTTGGAGCTTTTTCAGCTTCAAAAATTTTTAGAAAAAGACAAAAAAATGGTACAGAAGTGGAAAGGTATTCCTAAAATTATGAAAGATAAGGGCCTCAAAATATTGTGAAAAGACCCATATCCACATTTTTCCAAGTAGCTTATGTCTTAGTTTGNGGGCAGGAACTGCAGCGGCTCCTGGCGAGGCAGACAGGGGCAGGGTCAGGATTGCTGGGCACACACGGAGACACCGTGGCAGGAAAACCCCGAACTCTGCTCCAGTGGTGCCAGTGAAAGAAAAATCTCCCCCAAAGTTTGGAAACCACAGCCTGCAGTTTTCTTCTCCTAACAAGCACCCCCCCAAAAGAGAAGTGAAGTCCAGGTGCTCCTCCTCTCCCTCCACCTCAGCCACTTCTTTTGTCTTTCTTAACTTTCCATAAGTGCCCAGAGATCGGTTCCCTGGCAACTTATGGGAAAAAAATTCCACAAGAGGACCCAACCCCCAACAGTTTATTAACATGTTTAATATTTCAGCTCATCTTCCAGCTGAGAAGGTCACATGATAATGAAAACTATGTAAGTGGCATTTTGCCTATTGTATATATTTCTTTTTTAGTTTTCTTTTTTCTTATGTAACATGAGATATTGACACACATATTGCACAAAATGTAACACTTTTCTAGATGAAAAGTCATACATTTCAGAGTTTTCCTTGGCAATGCAAACTTGCTATGTGAATAAACATTTATAGCTAATGGGTTGTCTTCAAATGTTAACAATTTAGCAGGGTAGTGAAGAAATGGGAAGTGTGAAAAATTTTTATGGACTAGACTTGTGCTGGTTTTGTCTGGGGTAAAGTTTCTTCACAGTGGCTGGTACAGGGCTGTGTTTTAGATTTGTGCTTAACATAGAGCCAATGATACAGAAATGTTCCTGCTATTTCTGAGCACCGCTCACAAAGAGCCTACTTTTTGAACTGCCATGATGGTGACGAAGTTGGGAGTGCTTGGGAGTGCTTGGGAGGAGAAACAACCAGGACAGGTGACCCAAAGTGACCAAAGGCATGTTGCAGACCATATGACTTCATGTTCAGTATATAAAGTGGGGGAAAGAAGGAGGAAAGAGAGGACATTTAGAGTGATGGTGTTTGTCTTCCCAGGTAACCTTTATGTGTACTGCTCTCCTGGTTATGGCTGAACACCTGCCTGCCCAAGGGAAGGTTAACTAATTCATTGTTCTTTCTTTGTATTTGAAGTTTGTGCTTTCCCTATTAAGCTGTCTTTATCTCAAACCACTAGTTTTCTCACTTTTGTCCTTTTTATTCTTTCTCCAAACCCGCTGGTGAGGGAGGGAGGGAAGGAGGGAGGGGTAATATAGGGATTTGTTGCTGGCTGGGGCTAAACCACAACACTGTGTTCCTTGAAATAAAGNTCAAAACTTTTCAAAGAAAATAAGGAAAAAATTTCCATCAAATGCCGCACCCCACAGAAAAAAAAAAAAAAAAAAAAGCAAAACATTACCAACCAAGCCAACAAACCAACCAAAAACCCCACATCCTCTGCTGTAAAATCCTTTTAAGTATAAACCAAAAACTGATAGTGCTATGACCTGGGACTGTTTCCAAGATAGAAACAGGAGGAAGCAAGTAAATAATGAAAGAAGATATTATGAAAGTCTATGTCATTAGCTTATTAAAAACCTGAATGTTGAAAAGTTCATTATAAACATCAAGACAAAGAGGGTTTTAGGTCAAAATTCGAAGAAGGAAAATGATGTTGCTCCTCATAACTTAAGTAAATAACTAGAGGAATTTAATAGATTCATATCTTATAATTTGACTGGGAGATGATGGACACTGGCCATGATGAGTCAACTAGAAACTGGAAGTGAAATCTCAATAACAGTATGTGATATAAGAGTAATTTTGAAGAGCTAAGAAACTGAAACTATGCTTTTGTTACACATCACAAAAGAGGTTAGGGGAAAAGGTAGGGAAGACTAACATACTCAAGTAAAAATATTAGGAAAAAAGTATCTGTCAGTATTGAATACAGAACAAAATAAGAAAGCTTTTATTGCACAAAATCAGAAAGTCGGTGTCACTTTAACTCCACAAGTATATGATAGAGCTGGATGTAAAATCATGTTTTTGTGCCATGAAAACTTAAAGTTTCAACTCTGTTCCTATTCTGTTTGTTGTAACCTCAACTCATTCAAATGTTTTTGTGCTGGAAAAAATAACTGTTTAAGGGTGTCTTTAATAAATAATATGAAGAAATCTGCCAAAATACAAAACTCCATTATTTCATAATAGTCCGTGAATTTCATAATAGTCAGTCTTTTTTTTTAGCTCATAGAATACTTAGATACTTTTCTTCTAAACCCATTTGTAAACTTCTGAATAGGTACTGAGTGATTGTTAAGCATTGTGCCTGATTCAATCTTATTTTACATTCAGAAGCTCTAAGCACTGTATTCAATATTATTACTTTATTAGATACTCTTAGGATACTTTTTTACTGACAGATAAATGAGATTTTTGCTAACAAGTAGCTACTTATTTCTAGCCTTAAAGAAATCTTTTACAAATGCAGCGTGAAATGAGGTGTTGGCAGTTTTTTGTTACATACTTAAACAAAAATCAGGTGCCTTGAAAAAGGCAAAAAAAGCCATCAGCTAAATGGAAAAAGCTGTGCTTTTTAACTGTTTTAGACTGCTTCTTACTTGAATCAATTAAGAATTCTCTGTGCCTTGCCACAGTATGTGGCTCCTACAGCATGAATACTTAACGCTTCACTTGTTCTTCTGTAATACCTCCCAGGAAGAAAAATGCAGGTTTCTTTACTTTTTGTTCTTCCGCTCTTACCACAGGCAGCACAAGTATGCATCCTGAAAAAAGTTTAACATTTAATGTATCATGATTGGGCTACCCATTCTCATTAATTTCTTATTTTATATGTAATTTATGCTTAATTTCTCTCATGGCTTAACTCCAGCTGGAAAAAAAAAAGCCTCATTTGCTCGCTCACTCACTCACTCACTCACTCACTCACTCACTCACTCACTCACACTCAGTGAGTACTCACTGCCCTGATTGAATAGAAAAAAGACTCAAAAGTGTAAAAGTGTTATTAAGGCAGTTTAAGAGATAAAACAAAAGCTGTGTATGCAAGCAAAGCAAAACAAGGAATTTCCTCACTGCTTCCCATGGTCAGGCAGCAGTGTAACCAACCCACGTAAACCCCCTGTTTTGCCTTGGCTGAGTAGAGAAGCATTATGCGTGGTGTTTGCAGAAGTATTGATTTAAAAGTGGATTTCAGCTTTGGGAACTAAGTAGTGTTAAGATGAAAACACCCAAATTGGCTGTTCTGTCCTTAAAAAGAACAAAAGTCAAAGAATCCTTTGTATTATCTAATTAGATTTTCATTGTGTCCTCTTCAGATTAGTAGTCATTGACAGTAATAGACTCGCTGCTGCCAGAGTAAAGATTACGGAACATGTTTACCTCAAAAAATCTCTGTAGTGCAGGTCAAAAATAAAGTATGCTCCTATTCTACTCAAGTTTGTTTATACTCATAGTCTAATGATCTTGGGTGACTTTTTGGGAATAATAAAAGGTTTCCAATGTTGTTTATATATTTATACTGATGATTTAAATGAAACTGCATTCCTAAACTCTGTCAGTGCAGTTCGTCAGATCTGCTTGCCACACACTCTCCTAACTTTTTCAAAGACAGAACACATTTTTTTTTTGTTGTTTTTTACAAGGATGTTTTTATTCATTGACCAAAATTCAATACAAAAGGGAATTTTTTTAAATTGTAACCAGCAGTGTACAAATGTACACTATTTACTCTTGGGTATTCACAATAACATATTAATGGCCTGCTTATAGTTAGGTAGAAAAAAAAATAACTTTAATAACAAGGAACTTATTATTGAGTGAGTTAAATTTAAATAAATGGAAATAAAATAATTTTTGATATCTTAGTTCTATGCCCAAGATTTTGAAGAGTTTATTTATAGAAGAAATTGAAAAAATGTGCCATTAATTAATTCTTATAAACTAAAACATAATATAGAAATGCTATGGAGGAATTATCCAAACAGATTTTGGTCTCTTCATAATAAATGTACTATAGAAAAATTCCATATGTAGCAACAGTTAAGCTCATGTTCAGAATTTAAACATGCTAGCAGACCTCTTGAGTTCACCAATCCAAACTATATAGGCCTCTCTTATTCTTAAAACTTGAGTAGATGCTTGCACGTTTTTCTGACTTTAAATGTACTCTACAATATATTACAGCATAGGGAAACCATTTGTAGTATAGTGGAAATGAAGCTAGATAATATTTTGAGAAACATTTAAAAAAAATATTATAGTTGACACTGTATAAAAGAGTAAAGCAAACCAAAAGTAATTTAATGTGTTTTTTTCCTTGTATTTATCATTGAAATATCCTGGCTTCATTTTTTCATAAGCAGATGTCTTTTAATGAAGGCTGTTACTTACATAAGTAAATCTTACATGTAAACAACTACTGCAAAGCTGGAGTGCACTACTCTATTTTGTTTCTGAGGAGTAAAAATTTAGTTATGTAGTTTTCAACTTAACATCCTTATCATAGAATCCTATAATAATATAATGATTTGGATTAGAAGGGACCTTAAAGATCATCTAGTTCCATGGACAGGGACACCTTCACCTTGACCACACCGCTCAAAGCCCCATCCAGCCTTTGAACACTTCAAGGGATGGGGCATCCACATCTATTTTATGCAACCTGTTCCAGTGCTTCACCATCCTCACAGTAACGATTTTCTTCCTTGTATTTACCCCAAACCTACTTTCTTTTATTTTAAAGCCATTCCCCCTATCACTTAGTGTCCTTATTAAAAGTCCCTCTCCAGTTAGCCCCTTTCTTGTAGTCCTCCTTTAGGCACTGGAGGTCCAACTAGAGCCTTCTCTAGGCTGAACAAGCTCAACTCTCACAACCTATCTTTATAGATGTAAGCCCTCTGGACATCTTCATGGTTCTCCTCTGGACTCACTTCAACAGGTCCAGGTCCTTCTTATATTGGAAGCTCTAGAGCTGAATGCATTACTCTTAAGGGGGATATAAACCAGAGTGGCTTATAGGGAGAGAATTCTTTCCCTTGCCCTGCTGATCATGTATCTTTTCATACAGCCCAAGATCCAGCTGGATTTCAAAGTGTCTGCAAACACAAGATTGTGTTGAGCATCTGGTCCATGTCCTAGACCTTCTCAGGGCTGCTTTCAATCCATTCTCTTCCCACCCTGTATTTATGCTTGGGATGGTCCATGCACTTGGTCTCATTGAACTTGAGGTATGCATCATCCCACCTTTCATATCTGTCCAGGACCCTCTGGATAGCATCTCCTTCCTCCAACATGTCCACCACACAGCTTGGTGACATTGGCAAGTTTGCTGAGGGTGCACTCAATTCCACTGTCCGTGTCGCCCACACAGATGTTAAACAGCACTGGTCAAAACATCTCCTGAGGAACATAATTCCTTTCCTTCTGAGAACCAGAGTGACTTTATCTTTATTAAGCTTATGCTTTTCCTCAATACATATATACTATATTTTTCAAAAATGTAATCTTAAACAATTGAAACAATATTAGTTTCAGGTTGAAATGGGTAAACAAGGAATACATTAATAGAAAAAAAGGTAAGAGATTGATGCTCTTATTTTTGAGAGGGTGCGAAAGAGAAAACATTTTGACAAAAGAAAATAGGTGAATATGAAATTTTAGCATAACAATCCATAGAGAACGAATTCATAGACCAGAACTATAGTAAGTATAAATGACAAATAAACTCTACCAAAAATGTTTAAAGTATAAATGCCTTCTATTTTCTTAATGTAAAAGGCTTTTTAAATACTAAGGCTGAATTTTTGCAAACACTTAAAGTAAATGTAAGCTTTAGAGCCAGAGGAGTATTCCTAAAAGATTAAGCAAAGAATTGTACATGAATCTTATAACTCAGGGTGGGACCTCATTCTCAATGGTATTCTTGATACCTTAAGTTTATTTGTGTGTTTTCTGACAAGGGCTTTCTACAACATAGCAGGTTTATTTTTATGTACTTGTGACTACTCTCCAAAAAAATTATAGTTTTAGATATTGAATACATTCATACTTATCATAAATTTGTCAGTGTTCTGATTTTCTAGTATACTTTCTAAACTTAAAAAAGAAATAAATTTTCAAATCAATTTAGAAATTAAGTCCTTACCTTCCCACAAAAGAATATATCTTTAAAAAATAACACCAATACTGTGCCCCCTTCTAAATAAGACATCAACATTTAGTGATGCTCGAAGCTCCCCTAAAGGCTGCTTGGAATAACAGCCCTTTTGCAGCAGATTTAGGGGCACTGAATATCCTCTTAAATTAGTACCAACCCATGCACAATATTTTTAGTGACTTTTCTGCTTGCAGATGTATATATCCAGGTAAAAAAATAGATACACTCTCCTGCATATTTGGAACAAAACCATTTTTGGTAATATCTAGAGGCATATGCTCATATATCATATGCATTAGGCTATTGTGTATCAGTGCATAGACGTCTATAAATGAAAACATATGCATATAAGCAGATATACAGATATTATATACATTAATACATATGTGTGTATAGATACAGATATATCCATTTTTGTTCGGAAAACAGCAAGGAACCAAACAGATAATTGAATTTTCTGATGTAATATAATAGTCAGCATGACTCAGTCTGCATTGCTATTAGGGATCAATGTGTTAAATGAATCTTGCTGTCTGAATTTCTGTTGCTGCCAGCTATCTTTAAGCAGTGATTCATTTAGTCAGCTTTGGCTTGACTTTGGAATAGCATGAGACTTCGAAATAGGATCCAGATATCACATCAACCTCAATGTCTCAAAGAGCCCTAAACATTATGGAGATCTTCAGTACTTTAACCATGAAAGAAAAGAATTAGTTAGTTTTTCCATGACAAATTACAGTTAAAACAAATTATATTTTAGTGGATATTAAAAACATGGAGTTAAATCATATGCTGAAAGATTGAGTTTCACGTCAGAATGGTTCTGCTCAAGTTCCAGGCTGGAGACTGTTGCATCCTCTCAGCACATCCTTGAGTTCTGCAGAGGCCAGGGTCTCCCTAGCATTCAGGAGCTGGGAAGGGTGCCTCAGGGTCTGTCAGGGTCATGTCTGGCAGCCAGGGCCTGTCCCACTCACCATCCAGAGGGAAGGCAGTCCCAGGCACCAGGCACCTGCCTGAGGGTGTGGGATGGGAACAGGCTGAGGTTAGGCTGGGCTGGGCTGTGGGAGGCTGGCATGGAGACCTGGACCATGGACAGGGCATGGGAAGCCCTGAAGAGGTTGTGCTTGGTCAGTCAGGACTGGTGGTGCCCTCAGTGCCCTGACAGTATTCAAAATTCTTATTCCTTTTCTAACTGTACAGCACAGAGACTGCTAATTCTTGCTGCTTGGATACCCCTGAGAGGCACTTAGGTAGGGAATGATCTTGCTCCATGTTCCTTCGGATGTTCCATTATGCATATTTCCATGTCACATTGCCCACATCTTGCCATAGAAAGGACTAATTTCCCTATTTAAAGGTGAATGTCATGCTTAAATCCTTATAGCATCACATCACAATCACTGCCCTTCAGTTTCTGAGTCAATTACTTCTCTGAATTTAAATATTAGAGACTTCTGCCTTTAACAGACTTATTACTTATTATACTACTTGGTGACAATCAATCAAGGATCTTGAAAACCAAAAGCAAAAAGTTCATGTGCACATTATAATGAAACATTCTCTGATCTGCTACAGCCAAATATATTTATAGTATAAGCATAAGAATCACACATTATGAAATTCTGCAGCATATTCAGTCTGACAAGAAAGGCTGCAACAGCCAGGCTCATCTCAACACTTACATGCATTGTCTTATTTATCAGTGAAGCTTTATCACTCATACCTCAGAATCCTCCAAAATTTGAAACTCAGGCCATGAACCATTGATGAATAAAATAAGAAGTGTGATTACCATATCTAAATGTAAACCACAGCAGTTACCTCTGTCAAATGTCTACAGGTGAACTGGTGAGAAGATAAAGTCCCATGAGGTTCCTTCATAGAACTAGGCATTCCTTTCCTTCAATAATCAGCAATGATGAAAATTAGAATAAAACTACTAAAAAAATCTTAGTTTGCAGACAGACAATGTTTTGCAAACAAGAGTAACCAATCATAGATCGGTCATTTTACATGAAGTTCAAAAGAATACACAAAATCTAGTATGCATCCTTTCCAGATATCATCAAACACCTACAGAAACAACTTGAATTTAATTTTACAGAGAAAAAATTAGACAACTCTCTTTAATTTTATCAATAAAAAGGCATCAAATGTATAACTAAGAACTGATATTAACTACTAAGAAAAGCTGTCTGACATAGGAAGCAAATCTCCTGATGAAGACATTACACATACTGCGAAAGAAGTACATAAGCTTGTCCTCGACCTTCCACTCAGGAATCCATAATCTCTTTACTTTGTCATCATGAATTCTGATCACACAGCTATGGGTACATGCTAATAACATTGCTTTCTGTCATTTTAACTATTATTGTTTTTATGAATATGACAATGACAGAACAATTGACATGGTGGCCACAATTCTATGAGTCAAATCAAACATTTGAAGGTTAGTGTAGTATGTCATTGCAATATGTAATTTCTGAGGTTTGATTTTTTTTTTAATCTTTGACATTTCCAAGGGAAAACAAGTTTCAATGCAACCCAAATTAGCAATGTCTCCTCACTATTTTTTAATCATATAACTTCGCAGGAGAAACTTCAAATTCTGTTGAATTTATTTTGTTTCACAGAGGTATTTAACTCAGTCCTTTAAGGGCAACTAGCCTGCAACAAAGTAACTTTTTTGTTGCATCCATTGTCACCCACTAGCAAATACAGAAGTGCTACTATTAGCAAGCTTCAAGCCTTCTGACCTTATACAGAAATTTTCTTGCCTTGCATTAATATTTTCTGTAGGCATTGCTATTGTATTTCTGTAGCTATTTGGGTCTGACTGTCCCCAAAGTAGAGGATTAAAAAAAAAAGGAATTTTACTTCAGGAACACCCATATGCTTAAAAGACCCACACAGCACAATGATTTTTGAAGATTTAGCAGCCCATATATTGAATTAAAGGAAGTAGTGCGACTACTTGAATGACTCACCTCTGAATCTTGACAGTAAATATTGCTAAAAAATTTTACAGCTAAATTCTGAGCTGTATCTTGAAGATTCAAATGCTGTAAAACTGGGGAAAATGCCCATAAAATATATTTTAATATTGCCTTTCAATTGAAATCTAATTAACAGAAGTAATAATTTGTCACACAAATTCTAAACTGCATTTTAAAGGATACTTTACAGACATCACCACTGAAAGAAATAATAACAGAATTAAAATCTTCCCTTGAGTGCAAGTGCATCAAATATAAGTAAGTTATTTTCAGTAGAGTAGAAACACATTACTCGCTGTGACAGAAAAGTGCAATACTCAAGTTGAAGACATTTATTATCAAATTTAGGAACTACTAGTACCACCTACTGGCAGAATTGCAAAACTGAAAAATATTTTCTGTTTATAATATTCTGTAATACCACAATAGCAAACAGATTATTGCAACTCTAATCTAATCTTTGACTGCAAACAATATGCAGCTGGGTATAGGAGATTAATTTGAGTGCTTAGGATACTTTTTTTACAAACTAAGCTACTACCCAACTCATTATTTAAAAAAAAAAAAAAAAATAAAAGAAGTAGAAAAGGAGAAAAAAAAAAGAAAAATGTCTTAATTGCAGTTTAGTAAGGTACATAATGGTATACTTTAGAAACTAGTAGAGAAAATCAACTCACATTTCTAATTATACAGAATTGTTTTCTTAGCTTTCTTAGCTGGGTTGATACAGGAACTCCACACTCCTTTTATTCAAAAAGTTTTATTGATATTTTGCTTTTGACAACCAGCAGCATTTAACTGGCATTCAATTTATGCTTTAGTGCTTTGAGAGTCGCTGGAAGATTTCAAGGTAAATGACGATTAGTTTGATCTGGATTTTATCAGATATGTAGATTTCCTTTCCTTTCCTTTCCTTTCCTTTCCTTTCCTTTCCTTTCCTTTCCTTTCCTTTCCTT
>VXBS01010558.1:397024-447273 GCA_013400255.1 Sitta europaea | reverse complement strand
TATACAATTATATACCTTTTCTTTTCCACTGTTAACTGTATTATAAATACCTGTCCAGAAGCACCCTATATTTAATTATTTTAAATATTTAGATTATATATATATACATATATATATGGCTTAACTGTCTCTCACTTTTTCTCATGAATTTCTTCTCTTTCCAGTCAGACCATCACCTCCATTATCAAATTTTGCTCCCAGATGAAGTACCTAACACACCAATAGAAACTGTAAATAGAATTACTGAAAAATTACTTATTGGCCTGTCCCAGACTAAGCTACTTGCAAGCTGAAAACCAGTTTGTATCAAGGGAAACATTTACATTACTCTTCCATTTTACCTTCCATTTTATGACTCTTTAGTTTTAGTCATTAATCTCTGATGTGGAACCTTGCTAAGTGCTTCTGAAAATCTAAATATACTACCATCTACTGAATTGTCCTTATCTGTTGTGGCAGTAATATCTTCAAAGAACTCCAGCAGGTTAGATAAGCATGACCTCTCCTGTCTCAATCCATGTTGACTATCCTTAATCAAGCTATATGGATTTACTTTACTTTGGACATTTCATATGAGAGTTCCTGTATTTTCCCCTAGCAAATTATAAACTCACTGTTTTCCCTCATGACCATTTAAAGTAATATAATGAAGTTCTCTTTGATGTTTTTCAATCCTAAGGAATCTCTCCTGAGTTGTGTGAACTTTAAAAATGTCAGTGATGATTTAAATTATTTTCCTACTTGGTTCCCTTAGCACTTTTTTGCTGATCAGAAGAGATGGAAATATTTTAAGAGCTTTATTAAATACACCCACTCATTGTATTTACAGTGTGTGTCAAATTGGGGGAAAAAAGTCTGCTTCATACAGCTGCTACTTTATCTGCTGAGAAGAGCAAGAATAAATAGATATCTGTTAAAAACAAACCCCAAATACAAACAAGCAAAAAACTCTAGAAAAAATCAACCACCAAATAGGAAATATTCTAATTAAAGCTGAATGAACCTTTTCTTTAAAACCACCAAAATGAAACTGAAACAAAAAAATAAAACAAACTCAAAAAACTCCCAAACCAAACCAAACCAAACAACCCCCAGAGAACACACACACAAAAAAAGAAAAACAACAAACAAACAAACAATAAATCGAAAATAAAAACAACCAAAAAACCCCCAAAACCCCAACAAACTAACCAATGTACCAACGAAACCAACCAAACCAAAAACAAAACCGATGAAAAACAAAACTAGGAATTAAAAGAGATGTTTCAGCACTTTCTTTTATTTTCAGCAGTCAGGAAAAACAAAAACTAAAATCCCCAAATAAATTAGGTCTTGAATTCTGGCGAAAAACAAAAGTATATAATAGGTGATGAGAAGGAGCATATGTCCTAGGTGCTGTCCAAATGTTATGTATACCACTTTTTACAAATTCTCATCCATCCTTTTTTACGTGATGTTTTAGTAGATTTATTAAAAATTTTTTATAAAAATTTTAAATAAAATGTATTATAAAATTAATAAGACTTTTTCTCATTGATAACATATATATTCAAGCATATTATATTTTATATTGTCAGATTTTTGTTGTTTTATTTTTGGTTTAATTTTTTCTTCATTTTTAATTTGGGAATGTTTACATCTCATATATTACAGGGCTTTCTTTACTGTGACCTGGAATGAGGATTCTTCAGGGAGACCAACTCAATAAGTGACAGCCATTTGTTAAATTTATTTTTTTTTTAAACATTACCATAAACAAACACTAAAAGCATTTTTACTGGATTGTTTATTTTACTGGATTAGACTCAACAGTAACTCAAAGTAACACTTCTTTGCTTTCTGAACATAGAAATTGGAAGCCTGGGGGTTTCAGTTTCTCATACAAGAAAATTATTATAGTAGATCCTGCTTTCTTGCCACCAACATTTAAGCTAGGATTATACCAACAGTACACAACTTTTATGAAAACATTTGAAAAAAAAAAACAAAACCCAAGACTGCTAAGTCTTGTTTTTGTATAATCTCAGTTCTAAAAAGGTTGTTAAATAGCCACAAAAAGATGAGACAAAGGTAAACAGACTAGGCATAATCATAATCTTTGCATGCTCTAGAAGAAAAATGTTGCTAAATTGGTAGCAAGGGTGTTCAGGTCTTTCTACATCTTTCTGTTTCCACAGAGTCCTGTTTCATGGCTGTCTAATAACACAACAGTTTCTCAATTTTACCCCTGTGTTTTTACTGAATGTTTTCTGAGCTCATTGTCACTATCAAACAAACACAACATTGACCACTATGCACTGAGTTCACTTTCTCACGAGTATAAATAGTGGAAAAAAATCTCTTTTTGTCCTAGAAGAGCAGAAAGGAAATTTTATTTAGTTTCCTCTTTAAAAGATAGATTTTAACAACTCATTTGGTGAAGCTCAAGTGGCTGTGACTGGAGAACCAGGGCTGCTACTGAGCTGTACAGGGGGAGTTCCCACATTCAAGAACTAGCCCAGCAGCACTGAGCCTCATCACAATCTGGCAGGCAACCTGGGGAGGAGGGGACAGTGCCAGAAGCAACCGAAAGTGATTTATATGACTCCAGGGATTGTGAGCAATCTGGACCACGAGAGACAGGTGCGTGGCATATCAGTGAGAGTGTGGCAATGCAGTTTGCAGGGCAGTTTGTGCAGGCAGGATGAGCAGAAAAGGCTCCTCTCTGAGGAAAGCAGCCAATAGAGGCAGCAACAGACTAAGTAGCTGGTAAGGAAAAAGCAAAAAGATCTTTTTGGCCCCAGTCTTACAGGCATACCAGATTAATCTTCCTCAATTATGGTGTTGACCCTCCCTAAAACTCAATCCCATGAAGCTACAAGGGTCAGTGAAAGAGCTGTGTCCAAGAACTCCAGCCAGCCAGACCTGCCTATGAACCTCTCCGGGTCACAGAGTGTGTGATGCCTCTTCCTGAGGCTAGGGCCAGCAAACACTTCTTTTTCAAAAGGCATGCTGTGGTTGACGAGCTGTGTCACCAGGTAAAGGAGCTACAGGAAGAAATGAACAAGTTGAGTAGTATTTGAGGAAATGAGCAAGACACAAGCCAATTATTTTAAGAGATGCTACAGTCTCAAGACTCTTGGGAGTCTCAAATCTCCCTTGTAGTGGAAAAGCAGATGGGCTCAGAAACCTGCAGAACCCAGTCCTAATTAGTCAAAGGATTTGTTACAGATGAAGACTGGAAGCATGCCTCTGCACACACCAGAAGGAAGATTCCTCCTTCTTAGAATTTGACTAGTAGGACTGGTGTCTTCCATAACAAGTATGATGCTCTGGAATGCCAAACAACTGATGAGGTGGTCAAAGGTCCTTTTGCCATAATGGGGCCTCCTAAAACAACACCACATGTACCCTGCACTACAACCTCCTCTTTCAAGAGGAAAAAAAGCAGTAGTTGTTGTAAGGGGAATGGATGGCTCAACATGCAGACCAGACCCAACTCACAGGAAGGTCTGCTGTCTCCCAGGGGCATGGATAAGGGAAATTAATGGAAAATTCTCCAGTCTAGAAAGGCCCTCTTGTTAGCATTTGTAAGTCTTCAAATTGGCAGCAATGAAGTAACAAAGAGAAGTCCAACAGAAATCAAAATGAGACTTGAGTGCCCTGGGATGATTGGTAGAGGGATCAGGAGCACCAACAGTGATTTCCTCAGTCCTTCTGTAACAAAAAATAATATTGATAGGAACAGGCAGATTCATCAGGTCGATGCACAGCTCTGAGGTTGGTGTCAGTGGAAAATTTTTAGTTTTGTTGGTCATGGGAGGATCTACTCAATGTTTGTTCTACTGACACCTGAGAGGATGCACCTACCTCAGAGGGAGAAAGGGGCCCTAGCACAGGAGCTGGTGAGGCTAGCTGACAAAACTGTAAACTAACTTGGAAGGGGAAAGGGGACAAAACTAGGCTCACCAGTGATGAGCAGTGGGATGACGTGCCAAAACTTGAGCAAACCAGCATTATGGAGTCCCTCAATCTACTTCATAAGGTGTTGGCTATAATGTATCATACCTGAAATGTTTCTACACTTATGTAGGAAGCATGAGGAACATAAAGCAGGAGAAGAAAGTGATAGGAAAATGACATTAGACAGTGTAAAAATAGCATCTTGCTGTTACAGAATGAGGGTGGTCCCCACACAAGCTGATTACCCAGAGAGGTTGTGTCAGCCCAACCCTTGGAAGCATTCAAGGCCAGGTGAGATAGGGTTCTCAGAAACCTGATCTAGTGAAAATAGTTCCTGGTTACAGCAGATGGGTTGGAACTAGATGATCTCTAAGGTCCCTTCCCACCCAAGCAATTCTATGATTCTATGATTGGATAATTATTATCCTAAAGAGGAGAAGCACAGGATTAAAAATCCATAGAAATATTGGACAAAAGAAACTTAGAGAGAGTTACAGAGCACTTTTCTTCTTCCCACCTCTAATTTTTTTTTAATTCTATTTTTGAAGAATAGCAGCTTCATACATATTTTCTACAGACAAGAAGTTATATGGCTGGGGGAATCTTATGTTCACTGACAATCTGTGTGGTAAATGTGCCTGATCAGACCATGGCTTGTGGTGCTCTTCAGCCTTGAGATAGAGTAATTTTATAGCCAGGCAACCCAAAGCATCTACAGTTTAGCATTTACATTATTCTGCATCCACAGTTATAGACTGTCTTTTATTGTCAGTGGAAAGTAAAACCACTATCTAGTCCTCAGCATTCTTCACTTGCACTGTAAGAAATTATAAGAAACACCTGTAAAAATATTGAAAAATTGTCGCTATTTTATCTATAGTCTAATAGTTTTACATTCTGTTTAAAGTAGAGCATGGTGAATAGGGGAACTCTAGCTTTTCATTTTAGATCTCTTGAGACAAGAAAGGCAAAAATGTGTCCCTGCACCTTTCCAGAGAAAGAGTGTGTATGCCCTGCTTTGGTAGCTCTAAGTGTGTAAGCCACTTCAGAAGGAGAATTATCAAAGAGCAACATGACTGAGCATGTAGAATAAATACACACAAGAAAGGAGTCACAGGTGTGTAGTGAGAAAATGATGACAACTGAAGTTAATCAAAGTAGTCTATCCAGCTCTGATTGAAACAGAAATAAATCTCACCCTCTCATTTACGGTGTTAAGTGATACTTGAGATCTTCCAGTGCTTTAGGCTATTGAAAACCAGAGAACACCCTGTGCTGTGAGTTTGCACTCCATAGAGGAAAGAGTCAGTCTATAGCTGTTTCTTCGAGGACTTTTGTTTCATTATTTTTTTTCCTTCAGTAATTCCATTTCTCATTAGTCTCTGATAGTGAGCAGCCTTCTGATATGTCCTAGGAAACTTCTCTCTGTGATTTAGTTTTGATTCAAAGTTTGTCAGCCTTTTACTACATGGACTTCTACAGTAACACATTAGGACTTCAATACTCTTGCAAAGGCATTCCCTAGTATTTGGTGCAGGGGGAGAAAAGGAGAAGTCGACACATAACTTGTTAAAAGTTAAATTCTTTATATTTAGGATATTCTACGTGTCTATAAACATGACTATAATATTATGGTTGGCATTATCAAGAACTATTTTCCCACATTTCACATCAAGGTTTCTTTTTACATCCTCATACCTCTGGGGGCTTTCCAAAGTTTCCATAATAAGCTGCAACAGTTTCTAAAGGCTAAGGTGTTACTTAATAAGTTCTGTTTTGTTAGTTTCTGTGTAGTCTGGTTTTCAGGCCTGAAGTTTCTGAGTTTCTAAAGCTCTGGTTTCCTGGTGTTCATGTTCTCTCTTTGGGAACAAATTTCAGAAACCCCAAACACCAGGAAACCAGAGCTTTAGAAACTCAGAAACTTCAGGCCTGAAAACCAGACTCCATTTCTGGCTTTTTTTTTTTTTTTATCCTTCCCCCCAAAAACAAAAGTTAAGTATCTGACAAAAGCTAAGTAGGAGCTGGGAAATGCAAGACATTTCCCTCACGTATCACCAATCTCTTGTCTCTGCAGGAAATCCACTCCAGTTTTCCATGTCCTTTTGGGTTCACAACTCAGCAAAAAATGGAACCCACTGACTTACATATACACAATACCTCCCATGAACTTTTCTGCAGAGGAGTGAACATCCTTCTGTATTCCAAGAGATAGAAAATTCAGAAATGGGAGAGTCCAGATCTTCACCTTGTTTGTATGCTGGTTTGGGGTGGAATAGAGTTACTTTTCTTTGTAGAAGATTGTGTGGACCTATAGTTTGGATTTGTGACCAAGGTGTTGGTAACATATCAAGACTTTTGCTGTTGTTGAGCAGCATTTATATTGTGTCAAGGCCTTTTATGTTTCTCACCCTCCCCCACCAGTGAAGAGGATGAGGGTGCACAGGAATCTGGGAGGGGACACCATCAGAACAGACCACCCTAAGTGAACAAACAGGTATCCCAGACAACATCATTGTGTACTCATCTATAAAAGCTAAAGAACAAAATAGGAAGGGTGAATGTTCAGAGTGATGACATTTGTCTTCCCAAGTAATCATTACATGTCATGAAGCTTTCTTTTCTGGAAATGGTTGAATCTATAGAAATCCCCTACTAGTTAGTATATTTGCTAGGGTGGAAGATCCTACTTCATGAGCAATATTTCCTTTAATTTTTTTTGTGGCAGTCAAATGTATTATCATTTTCAAACCTTTCCAGGAACTCAGATAAGGAAGAAGGTTGGTTTATAGACAAGCTTCAAATTTTCCTGAGAAAGTGTGGGATACAGGACATCCTTCTGACTGTCCTGGAAAATTTATAAGTTAAAAGAATTTAGATAGAATGGTAATTAGCATATCACAGGGTGAAAAAGTAGAATTTGGGATTTTAGAATGTGAGTTTAAGGGGCAAAGATGGAGGAATCTGGGTGTGTTCCTGTCCTTCTTCTTTGTCTCTTGTCTTCCATCTTCTGCTTCGATGGTGGCACTTTTTAATTGGTTTAGAGTAAAGGTAAACTGTTTGATGTGGTTGATAGCTATTGGAGAGTTATTGTAAATAAAGCATAAATAATTTTTAGTATAAAAGATAACATCATCCCAAGGGTGGGGAGTTTTGTCACAACTTGGCCTGCAACAAAGACCTCAGCAGACCAGAGCCACAAATATATAAGATAACAAGAATAAACAACCCTTGAAATAACAAGAGAACAGACTATCTTGACCTCTTCTTCAGATGCTGGGCTGGGGGAAACAGAAACTTTCACAGAGACAAAGTCAGGTTCAGAAGAAACAACAACAAAAAAAGCATTTTTTTTTAAACCTGACAAGAAAGGTGAAAGACTATTCAACCTAATTAATATAAGATTGCTTTCTATTTTCTTTAAGTGTGGCCATCCATCCAAATCCTTATCAAACTAAGAGTCATCCATCAAACCTGTATCTCTGCAATGCACAAGTAAGAATGTTGTGGGAGATTCTAAGTGCTTATGTAACAACATCTGTTGCTCTTCCCTTGTCCACTGATGCAGTCATCCACAGAATAAAACGAGATTACGCAGGCAGAATCTGCCCTCACTAAAGCCATGGGGCCTGTATCTAAGCACCTCTCTATCTTCCATCTTAACATATCTTCCAGGACAACCTGTTCCGTGATCTTTCTGGGTATGAAGGCGAGGCTGAATGCTCGGTACTTCCCAGAGTCCTCCTATTTCTCCTGTTTTAAAATGGTCATTAAGACATCTGTAATAATCCAGTCTGGCTTCAATATTTATATATTGTATAGTTCAAAAATATATATTCATAAAGTTTGCTGTATTATATATTAAATATGGTGTATGACTATATGAGCCTATATATACTATTATATTATGAGAAATATTTAAAATCATGTGTTCATATTTTACAATATAGCATATATTCTATACAGTATATATAAACATATTTCCACTCTAGCATCTTCAAGTTTCACACACATTAAAAACATTATTTACTTCACTCACATGACAGTATTAAAAAAAATCAAACTTAAAAATGCATAGATGATGAGAAGAGTTGATAACTGGTGGTCTTCAGTGTTAAGAAATTAGAATTCTGTGTTTCGAAATCTCAGGCTTTTCCATCATTGCCTAGTATTTTCAATTTAAGTTGAGAATCTGCAATTCCTGCTTATGCTGAAAAAATTACACCCTACCAAATGATTCAGCATAATAAGACTGCTTAATGAATATGGTGCTGTTTAGCACAAGTACAATCTGCAAAGTATCGGCATGAATAGTATTTCAAAGTATTCATCTCAAAGCAGAAACACACTTTGACAGACACAGAAGTGAAAAAATTGAAGAGAAAATTACAAGCCTATAAATAAGACTGTTTAGGATAATGTGCATTTCCATTAAAGATGAGAATAAAAGAAAGCAGATAGTTACAAGAAAATATAACTGCAAAGCAATCCACAGAAAGCATTTCTGAGATGCCTGATAAACCAGAGCTGAAAAGGCAATGGACTTGAAAAAAAGGTACTAAATCCTTGTGAATTAAAAAAATTTAATTTATCTAACTATTTGAAATACATTTAGATTATTGGTATCCACAAAGCATGCAAAATATTGTTATCCTGGCAGGCTGACAAATAATCACTTAGCTGGACCATTCTTTGTTTCTCTCTTAAGAAAATGGTGCGTTACTCTTTATATGTATTATCAGTGGATGTATGGGATTTAGTAGTTAGTCACTGCAGTTTATTCAGTATCAAAGCAAGTACAATTGAAATTATGAAGTAAAATTGCATCATGAGTGTTATAAAATCTCAGAAGATAAAGACAAAATATCTGTATAATTTTGTCTTGGAAAAAGGCAGATTTTTTAGTAATAGTTTTGTCATTCTTCTTGCCTCATGTGTATGTTTTCACCCATGACAAATTTAGAACCAGGATTGCCATCTCAGAAATAAAGCTAACAATATATCTCATTTTGTACTGTACAGAAACACTCCTCTATCAAAAAGTACGGAATTGAAATGAAACATGACAGGTAAGCATTGTAACACTATGAAAAAATACCATACACATGTGCATTACTTTAATTTTATTTATTTACAGTTAATTAATAGTATGTATATTTTAGCAGGAATATCCAAGCAGGTAACATTTTCATTGACTAAGTATCATGAATTGCTTTAAAAAATTATGTTATCTATGAGGGGTTGCCTTTGTTGAAGCCACTGTTTGGCTATTATACTAACAAGCTGACACAATGATAATGTTATTGAACAACCACTTCTCCCATTTCTTTATCTGTACTGAGAACACATTTCTTGGCAACCATCTGCAAAGAATTGTCTCCCTGCATTCTTCATGTCTTTTTATATTTGAATTTAGAACATCATCTGATTTCAATATTTCTTTCCATCCTACCCTTCTAATTCTGTCTATTATCTATTCACCCTTTCTGATTGTAATAATTCTTTTTTCACTTTCAATTCTCCAGGCTGTCCATTGCTGTTCCTATAAAGCACCACCTTAGAGAAGTCCTTACACTCATTTCAAGCTATGCCTATATTTGTCAATCTTGTCTTTCCCGGTAATTTGCTTCTCAACTCTACTTTGTGTCAACATTCTAATTTATTTTGTTCTCCCCACATGCAACTGCTATTACCTTCCATGGTCTTTCAGACATGTCACTTGTCTATAGTCACCCTAAATCTCCTCTTCAGCTGAATTCTCAGACTGAAAGGTTCTGTCACAGCCAATATTTCTTCACAGATCTAGAGATAATGAATGGTAGTGAAAGTGGTGTTTATTGTTCAATACGTATTTGACAGCAGAGTTCAGATACTGCAGAACTAGAAGAGTGAGAGCCTGTGATAGTGGAAAATTTTTACTACTGAAATCAAGTTTCAGAATGATAAAGGATGTAAGCATAAAGAAGTTTAAAAAGAAACAGTACATTAGTGAGTGTATGCTGAAGAGTCAGATACTATATTTTATGATCTGTAAATGTGATTTAGGCAAAATGCCAAAAAAGGCAAGAATTAATAGAAAGGGCAATTTGGTTTTATAAAAACATAACTTTCTTGAACTTTGACCAGGTAAACTGTTAATGCCTTCTCGTATTTATTTTTGCTGGGTTTATTAAATAACTACAGTGTGCAATCTTTCACGAAAGAGAAAAAATGGTGCAAGAATCAAAAATTAATTACACATAAGGAAAATAAACTGAACAAATCAAATCCAGGACTAAATTTCTTCAAAAATGAACACTACTGGGACAACTAAGTTTAGAAAAAAATAGAGCATCTTCTGGATAATATTTATTAAGCAGTATAAAAACATGAATTGTAGCTTTCAAAATCTAGAAAGATAAATTAACTTTATCTTAGATTTTATCAGAGTTTTAATGTGCTCCAAGCACAGAATCTGTATTGTTTAAAATAGAAATAAATGAAAAACAAACTTAACAAATTTCTTTCTTCTGCTGTTTAACCTCCAAAGAGCTTTAGTTCATTACTCTTTTGGAGAAGAAAAGAAGATAAAGAAATAAATCAGACATATTTATATTAATAATGTCAGTTTTCCACAAAATAAGGGGATTTTTTAACCTGAAAATAGTTGTCTTTAATATTTCCAGATAGCATTATTCAAACAAACAAATAAATGAAGCCCCCAAACACAACCATATGGATATATACACGCATATATATAATATACATATACATGCAGGTATGTGTATACAAACACAAAACAAATTTCTTTCTTTCAAGTTATAACCTTATGTTTGGAGTCCATAAATAGTCCTTTAGATAAAAAAAAGCCCCTTACTACTGACTCACAAGAAAAAGGACTTTTTCATTCTTGCAATCTGTCGACATTGTATGTGCACACTTACAACAGTGAAGTATCAAAGTGAATATGTTTTTAAAGGCTTTAAATATGTTGTTCAATCCAGCTGCAAATTTTGTGCTATGGAACTAGTTATTAATTATTTATAATTTCCCAGAATTGCAGGTGAATCTATTAAAAGTTCTTTTGCATCTCCTTTGTAACAAATTAGGTTATTCAAATGCACAATAAGCCCTGATTATGGTGTATTAAATTAGTTGGTCATAGGCAGGCTTGTAAAATCTGGAGAGAAAATATGTAACTCCTAATGTTAAAAAATATTACTGATCTATATACTTCCTCTATGTGGACAATGCATAATTTCAGTGTAATTAAGGGTTTCTTCCAAAATATTGTGTAAAACATTAGGGCTTATGTCTGCTGGGACATTTTTACAATTGACATATAAATTCCAGGTGTAGCAATATAAATGTCAAATATGTTTATGAAAAGAAAAATTATCTAGTCATTTTAATTAAATCTCTTTAGCTGCATTCACTAAAATAAAATATATAGTGTGAGTTATTTCATATATAGGATGTGTACCAGCATTTTCTCAAGTAAAGAAGAAACAATTAATTTTACTGAGCCCTTGTATGAATGTTTGTCTTAATAGTGGTAAGGGTGGGCGCCTTTATCCCACAATCCTGACCACTGCATCTATATTTTCCCCTTTAATCTGTGTTAAAACTAGTTCAGTATGCAATTTCTATTTCACACTTCAACAGTTTATTTCTTTGAATCAGTCCACACCAAGGATACTTTCCTCTTACCTTAAATATGCAATTTACCCTCAAATACACAACAGCTTTTTATCACTGTATTCTATTCACTGCATGTGTGAAAAACTTAAAAAAACATCAAGTAAGTGAAGAACAAGAAGAGGTATGATCAGCTTTTGGACATAACAATGAATACTCAACAAATGAAAGGAAGATGACAAACAAAATTATCATAAAAGATGCATTTTCACAGCTCTGAGGATATGAAAAATGCCTGATTTTCAGTTTCAAAAAAGAGACAAACATGTCCTGGTTTCTTTTCCTGGTTGCTTTGTATTGTGCCAATAATGTGGAAAAATGTCTCCAGTCTTGCAGACCTTGGTGCCTTATAATATTCTACTTAGAGAAAAGCCTCATAAGGAACTTAGAGTATGTTATGGCAACACTTGTTACTTCAGGCACTTTGTATCCTCCTGGGATAAAAAATTTGCAGTTGGAACCATGTGATGTTCTGTAACTTCAATGTTTTGCTATGGTTTCTTACAATTTTAAAAAACTATAAAAGTTGCGAATCTAGCCTAAATTGTCCCAAAGATCCCCAAGAAGTGAAAGTGTCGTGCAAGTTAACTCTGTTGGCTAAGCTATATCTTTAGTGTAGGTGGCCCAGATCAAAACATAGAATTAAATAGTCTGTGAGTTAATGAATTATTTATGCATCTCATAATCTTACCTGAATTCTGTATGTTTCAGGTATCAGATTTTTTAAAACTTGGTTTTCACTCATTTTGTTATCCACTAAGAGTATTGTCTTCTGGTGATTTTCACCAATAAAACTTACCACCTACTTGTTCAGAAGGTGAATTTAAATGATTATAAATACACCCACACAGAAATATAACACAAAGATCTATAGATGTTTTTTTTGAATGGTGATGTTGTTACTTTAATATTTTGTTCTTTTACTATTCTGGAGTTTCAGAATGTTTCATTAGTGTATTTTTTTATATGTTGGAAAAGTATTTTAATTTAACTTACTAAATAAAATTAACACAATACGATAAGTCAAACTAATTTGATGAAGATTACCAAATCAGAAAATATTTCTTTTAAAAAGAAAGAAGAAATCCCCCCACTATTTTTTTTTTGTTTGAAACAGTGCTTAAATATAAATAGCTTTCCTTTACCCTAATTAAAAATTTTCTTTACTAGAATTTCGAATTTGTAAGTCATAAATCTTAAAATCGGAAGTTGTAACTTTTAATTTCATTATCTGTTCTATAGCATAGTATACTGGGTGCAGGTGCCCAGTCAGTGGCAGCGGGGTCTGCAAGGGTCACTGTGCAGACACAACCCAGTCCTGCCAGCTCTGACAAATCCACCACGGGACGTGTCTGAGCCCCACAGCCAAAGCAGTGACACCTTGGGGAAAGCATGTTTCAGAAAGGGAATGATGCTGCACAGCAAAGAGGGCAATGAGGGCCAAATTTGTGAGAAATATACCTGCAGACAGAAAGGCCAGAGAGGAAGGAGAGGGAGGAGGTGGTCCAGGCACCGGAGCAGAGATTCACTCCACTGTGGTCCGTGAAGAAGGCAGTGGTGAGGCAGGGTGCTCCCCTGAAGCCCATGGAGGACATCATCATCATGGCAGAGCAAAGGAAAAATGTCAGGAGGAAGGAGAGCCAAACTCTTGTGTATAATTTACAATTAAAAAATCTACTTTTATAAGTAATAATTTCACCATTTTGCATCATAGTATATACAGTGTTCCATTTGTTTATTTCATCATTCACAGCAAAATGTATTGACGTCACAGTCCCCAGCCCATAATTGTATTTGCTTAATCAGAGCCATAACATTGTCAGTACATCCTCACTCTCACAGCCTGAGAAGCAGGACTGCAAACGTGATTTCCCAAAATATTGTTAGGTATGATAGTGACATTAACAGGGCAAAACATTTTCTTTTTCTTTCTCTCTCCCTCTGTGACAGAAGTTGTACCAGTTGCTCAGACACATGAACACGAGATTCCTGGCTAAACACTGGACCGTGCGCCTTACTGCAGGTATGTCAGAGAGGCAAGTATCAGAATGGATCTGTTTTATTCAGCTGGAACCAAAGTGCTACCTGTGTTTCAAAACAACTAAAATCTTTAATCAGAGATTAACAAAGAAGATAGAAAGACCCATAGTGACAAATACAGAGCAAGAACTAAGCACATAAATGATGCTGTATTGCTCCTTGATGATAAGTATCACCATACTGCAGGTGACAATTCTAGCACTGGCAAGTACAGCTGTCTTACTTTTGCTTCCACCTTTTCCAAAACAATAACATAACATTAAAGCAAAACAACCACACAATATTTATTGTAGACAGAGCATTATATACTGATGTAGGTGTTAACTGTACTCCATGAAATTATGAGTTTTGTTTCTTTACAGTTTTTGTTTTTAGTGTTCAGTTAAAGTTGCAGGTTAATAGTAAAGGGGCTCTTCTTTGAAAATAGCAGTTTCTTGATAATTCTGGCAAGCATACATGATAAAATTTATCTTAGTTTATATAATTTTACATAATGTAAATAATAAGAGAGTGGCTGAAATTTAATCTATGAAATCTAAACATCATAAATCATCTAAGGGTTTGTTTCAGGGTTTTTTTTCTGTCATAGAATGTAACTTTGGAAAATTCATGTAATGTGATTGTCAAAATTTAAATATGTGTCAATATTAATACATATCTCTTTAAAATAATTATGTACACACAAATTTAATAAACTGTCTACTGACACAAAATTACATACAGCAGAGATCAATCATGTAATAGAAAAAACCTCACTGACCAATCTTTCTTAAATTTAATATTGGCTGGCTTTGGTCTCATGCTGTTCTTTAAAAGCTGAAGAAATATTTAGGATTGTAACTGCAGTTATTTAGAATCTGACTGAACAGTCTAAAACCTTTTCTCATCTCATCGAAGTTGCATAGAATTTAATATTGAACAATAATTCTTGTCAAGATCCTGCCTTATGCTATTGAAGACACATGGTATGATATATGCTTTTTTAATCATCATATGGAAACATATTAAGATTCTAAACTTTGAAACTCTACAGATAAACATCATATTACAGCAAAAATTAAAGTTCAGGTTAAACTGAGGAAAGACAGAATGATAAAAAGGTGAGTATAACCAGCCAGTTACTTCTGAGCACAGAATCATAAGCAAGGAATGTGGCATTAAAATTACAATTTGGAATCAGAAAGTCTGTATTCAATGCTTGTCTAACAGCAATGAATACAGATAACTAAAACGTGGGACAGGAAGACAGTTTATTTTATCTTTTTTACAAAAAACTCCATGCTGATTCCTGCATATGTCTTTGCTTACCTGCTGTCATAATTTCATGTCTAAGTCATTAAGTAGGATGGACATAATATTTGCAGAAAAAAATTCAAGTTAATATTGCTAAATACCTTGCGCTATGCAAAATTAAACAAAACAACACTAGGGCTACAAATATCCATATTATTCTCATGGGTACAAGACACAGTTCTCAATTCTCTAAAGTAATTCAAAGAAAAGTGATATATTTGGCTGACCTCTAAATGGTGTGATGAAACATTTTTCATTTGATGCTGAGATGCAAATTAAAAATAATCTTTCTGGGCAGCCATGAAAACATAGTAAAGGATTTATTTGAGGAGCATAAATTTAGGAGCTCCAACCATTTTATCACACTAATTTCCTTTTTATGTTTTTTCCCAGAACCAAGAGCTGAATGACTAATTTAGTGAGAAAACAGTTCAACAAACAATTTTTCTATCCCTCAAGTATTTCTTTAGATCTAAGCTCCACTGTATTTTGAAATTACTTATGTCAAGGCCATTGAGATTTCTGTTCTTAGAACAATAATTTGGGTTTGCATAGAATTATTATCAACTGTTTTGTAGTCTGCGAGCTACAGAGGCAATAATAGAGAAACATTCACATGGCCCATTTACTGGATAAGGTTGCATAAATTCCATCTGATTGTGTATAAGTGGTTATTAGGATAGTATCTCAAACAAGAGTCATGAGAGAGCTATAAATCCTCAAGCTGTCTATTACAGAGTAATTTTACAGGAACTGTGGGTTTATGAGTATTGGATACTTGGTTGACTATGACTTCTGGACAACAACAAATATATTTTTACTGGCAAGATTCAAATTTTAGAGTTCAAGTGCCAAAGAATCCTGTACTTTTAAATCAGAAATATTAAAAGCAAATAGGAGAAATAATTATTGATAACAGAAAACTCCTTTGGGGCTTCAGAGAATGGAATTGTTAAACCTCAGCAGATTTCATGAAGCATTATGAAGTTCTGAAGAGAGATATGTTTTCTTATGAGAACTGAATGCAGTAATTTATCAACATAAAACTTCAAGTTTGCATAGATCCTTGGGCTGTAGCATAGAGAAATGACAGAAAAGTTACCAGTATTCAGGGGACAATTTTAAAACTAGCAGTTTGTGTCATTAAGACACAAAGGCCCAAATTCTTTAAAGTTTGCTTGTTCATTAATTCATTCCTTTTCAAGATGTCTCATCCATACTGTGATCCAAGGCTATCCACGATCAGAGAGAACTTCTAGTGGGGCAGAAAGAAATCCTATGGTGCTAAAAAGGCTTTGAGGGAGATCCTATTACTGAGAGTATCCCAGGGTGTAAAAAGACACAGAAGATCACATTTAGAACACTGCACCCTTAAAATACTGTTTAGACCATACTCATCAAGGGTGACACACTTCCCTGATATCTTCAAACCTTCTCTTTTATACTACCCATGTAATGAAAATTGCAGACAAATGTTTGTGTCTTTAATTTCCCTATTTTAATTTGTGAAGTTTGGTCATTTTGTGTGGAAAAATTATGAGCAGTTTTGCTACTGGAATCATTATTTATTTATATAGAATCAAATATTTATTTCTGTTTTGTACAGATGTTTCCGCTTTTTAGTACCTCTTATGAAAAATAAACTTCAGCTAATAAACACTTTTCTTTCCTGGATAGAGATAAATCTCCAGATGCAAACCTGAGACTTACTATAGGATGAGCAAAAGCAACTGTTTTTGGCATAGAAAAAATAGAACCTAAAATAAATTTGAATAGAACTTACCCACAAAATAAATTAAGCTTAAAACATCCAAGATGTCTTGAGACATGAAAAGGGGAAGATACCATTATTTTTGTCTGGTTGGTATTTTTTTTCAAATGCAAATTTAGGCTAAGGGTGCTGCAATAAACAATTTATTTTTGTCTTGATGGCTATGGTATTTGGAGGGGTTTACATCTGCTCACTCTTTAAATTTCATTGAACTTCAGTAGTTACATTCATTAGGAATCAAAATGAGACAAGATAATTTTAGTTTGTATTAAAAAACAAAAAAAGAAACTTAAGAGCCCTGAAAATAACTGCTTACATTACTGTTTCTGAAAGAAAGTTGAAAATATCTCTTGAAGGTGAAAAAGTAATATTCACTTCATCATCAATATCATGAAATTTATTCAAGAAACTACCTTTTTTAAAATATTTTCAGTAAAGAAATATCTCTTAATCTACTTGAAGTGCTTCTCAATCAAGCTTCAACAAGTGAAGGGGAATTTCATTGTTTCTTATTGTTATCTTGAAAAAGTGGGTTATCTGAGGAAAATTATAATTATCCTTTTAACTTCAGACTGCTAGCAGATCACCAATTTCCTGACATCTTGCCCCTTGCCTGGTGCCAGCAGCGTAGGCAGGGAGCCTCCCACAGAATTCGCACAAGGCGTGGCTGTGTAGGACAATTGTACCGCTCTGCAGACACGACATGTCAGGGCTCCCACCCACATTCCAAAGGCTTTGGCACTCTTAGCTGGTGCTGCCAGAGGACGCACACAACAAGTGTCACTGGCAGTCCACTGGAGACATGACATCTCTTACGATCCTATTTTTGTTGTCAGTGATTGGGTGAATCACCTTATGGATGTGTTGTTCCTTATCTTTCCTACTGTGTTGATAAAGGTTTACACTACAATGTTCTGTCAGACCCCATTTCTGTCCAGACCATAGAGCAGGAGTGAACCACACCAGTCATCCATGGGGGAAGGGGTGTCCAGAACAGAAAGCTATGCTTAGACTGTCTACCTGGCTGTAGGCCAGCTACCTTGTTGATATAGAAGCTGGAGAGACAAGCTCAGAAAAAAAAAAATTAAAAACCAGATTTAATAGATGGAAAGTGAAGGCAGACAAATTCAACTAGAAAAAGTTGGAAAAACAAGAAAACAAGAACAATAAATCACTGTGACCATTTGCAATCAATTGGGAATTTCCAAAGAGAAAACACCATGGGATTTTTTTGAAGCAAGGTAGTGTTTTGTCTTTATGCAGTGTGTTTACTTAAAAAAAAAAAAAAATTAGCTCCCATTTGGGCAGGAGCAGATAATTACAGTAGGGTATTCTTGCTTTAAAATAGAATAATTATTACAACTCAATGCTGTTTCTTTTTGTACTGAAAGACAAAGAACAGGAAGGACAGAGAATAGCAGAGATGAGTAGTATCACAATAATGAAGCTAACCCAGATTAAAATAGTGAGAGGTGACTGTACTGCTTGAGATCTCAGTTGGACCACAAAGATTTGCTTTATTTATTAGGTGTATTTTGCTTACAGTACTGAGGAGGTCTCTATTGAATTCCTGTAACTGATCCCCTGAAATCAGCTCCAGCACTAAGACTTCACAATTATAACACTGCTGTTCCTCCTCTAGGTTAACTCTTGTCTCAAGGTGCACTGTTCTGCTCAAATGCCAAAGAAATCTGTACCGATCTTTAGAACCATTTTATCAGTTTCATTCTGCATTGAAATAACTCTAAATATCATTCAGTCAAAATCATAATTGATATTTTACTGTCTTTTTCTCCTTCTCAGTCAGTTTTGGAAGTTCCCTGCTTAAGCAGACAAAAGACAGTGACAGGTCATGAAAATAACCTCTTTACTTCAATTGTATTGAGAATTTCAACTTTTAGGCTTTTATTAAATATCAGTGAAAGCATTCAAGAGGTGCAAATCTTGGTGCTCTTTTTAAAACAAATTCCTTCAGATCATATGTGTGCTTGGTCAACTACTTAGATAACAATAGCCTAGATATTTATCTCATCTGAAACTCTAACTACTTCCACACATGTTAGCCAAATAAAAATAGTTCTATATTCATGGTTTAGGTCACTAAGGTAATAATCAGGGCAGCAGAGACCTTCTTCCTCTGACTATAGTGACTTAATATAGCTTGTAGTAACTTCCTATCACATCACTTGGCATATTGAAATAAATCATACTGCAGACTTGCATTAAAAACATGGTTTTATTAATTGAAAATATTTGCCTGGAATTACCTTCAGACAGTAAAGCAGAAAGGGACACATAAGGAAAATCCTGGTGTGCTGCGATTTTCTTTCTAAAGATTTTGAATTTTAACCATTAAGCTTAACATCTTCAAGACCACAAGGTTTTATCCATTCTGTATATTCTAGAGGAGTTTTGCCCTAAAATGTAAATTTTAAGGTACTGGAACTAATTTATCCTTACAGAGCTTTTAAAAAGGAAAGAAGAGACATCTTGCTTGTCTTTAATATTTTGTTTCTGTGATAATGTTATATTGTCTTTTCATTTGTCTAGGGTCCATTGTGAAAACATGATAATGCATCAAATCTCATCAAAAAGACTGAAATGAAACTATACCCTTTTAAATTTCCCTTTCAATTTGAGTATTTGTTTTAAACTACATATTACTGAAAGATGTGCTCTTGCTTTACTTTAGGATCTATGGTCTCAGATCATATTAATCTTTCTAAAAAATTAAGCACATGGACATAGAGCGATATCTAGAAAGGAGTATTATAATTTTCCATTATACTTAAAAGATTATCAATACATTACAGTAATTATAGAATCTCAGGTCTCTTAAAGGATTGCTATAGAAGCCTAAAGCTCACAAGGAAATAGTTCACAAACCATGACAATCCCGTCCATTCCTGCAGTAATCACTAAAACTCATTAATATTAAGACCACCCTAAAGCTGAAAAAGTAACTAGTTGCAAATATGTGGTGCCACCACTTTCTGATGCAATAATTACGACAACAGTTGCTGAAGCAAATGTTCAGTCTGTAACATATCTACTGACTGAAAGAAGGGAAAAAGGGGTTGGTCAAGGGCATGGATTGAAATTATCCTCAGAGCTGGATTAAAACTCACAGTGCTTTTAATAGGAAATACAATAGAAACTATAAGTGATCTCAGACTTTATTGTTCCTATGAAGCCAGATGACTGCCCATTTGATACAGTTTCTAAGCTCACAAGAAGATCCATAAAATAAACAAGGAACTACCTGAACTTCCTTCGAGAGCTCAGAATAACTTGGATTTTTACAGCAAAAGCCATAGTGTTCTTGTGACCTAAAAATATATCAGTATGGATTAAATTGAGTTCATTTTTCTAAACTGAAGATATAAATGGACCCTAAAATGTAATGGGCATAGGACTTGAAAATCTGTTAAGAGATCTCTATCACAAAAATCACATGGGAAAAAAAAGGTTAAATAATGTGGTTAATAAAAAAGTTAATGTACACATATATACCGAAGTTTTGCTCACTGTATACTGTAAAACTGCATTCTTAGAAATTAAAAAAAAAAGGATGAGAATGAAAGTTTTGTGTGGAGAGGTATATTAATTTCGTGATTCAAATCTACACTCCTATTGTTGATGTGCCACTACAAATTGAGTGTAATACCTCATCCATGAACTATAAGAATGAAGCTGCAGGAGTTAATCCTTGCCAAAATGTTCAAGAGTGAGTAGTCTCCTTCAGTGACAGGTATCATTAGGGTAAGGCAGAATGATAACATTTAAATACCCATTGAACCAGAGAATAAAAATCTATAGCTGACATGAAGCAGTAGAATGTGGCATTATCTTTTATCAAGTCCACATCATCACATCAAAAACACCTGGTGAAAATTACACTTGGTTCTCTTACTTCTTGTCACTCAGAACAAGCATCGAATTTCAACAGCAAAATTCTATGCAGTTATTTTTTTCTTTTTATGGGAATGTAGGGGGTTTTTTTGTTTCTAACTCCTCTTCTATTTGAAGTTCTGGGGTTCAGATGGCTGTGACCAAGAGTCAGAAAAAGAAATGTCAGACTACTAAATCTGCTCAAGAAAATATCTGACACTTTGATTGGATGTCAGCAGAGACATCTTGCATAGCAGAAGGATGCTATCAGTAGATCAGCCACACAGAAAGAATGTAATGAATCCAGTCACTGAGGATTCTAACTTTAGAGCTTTACTTTGAATAGACTGTCCCCACATCTTAGCTGGGCCTGCTACGGTCACAATTTGTTTCAACCAGAATTTTAGCATTTACTCCACATTCATTTCTGAAACAATATAATCTTCTGTTAAAGAGTATATGGATTGTAAATGGCAACAAGAACAAAAAAAGAGCAAAACTTAACAAAATTTTAGTTTGTCTTTTGCTACGTATTCCCTGCAGCAATAACTCTCCATTGTTATGGAAAAATGCCTAATATTTTGTGTCCCCGGCCATTAGTATTCGAAATTTTTAGTAATCCCTAAATTTTTTCTCCTGTGATGTATTGTTCACAGCAAGTTCACATTCCATTGTATTTGATGGCTGATTTTTCTGCATTTTAAAAAAATTATCCCATATAATTTTATTGAATCACAGAATCTGTGTGATATGAGTCAGATACCGACACTTCAAGTTGATATCATGACACTGCATCATATTAGTATAATTATAAACAATCCCTACATTTGCTGTTGGATTGCATTTGTTTTATTTTCTATATTAAAAAAAAAAAAATCAAAATAATGGTTTCTAAATATGCTTCTAATCACACATCTATCCAAGAAAACCCCTAACACTTCACTGGTATCCTCAGACAGAATGTGTGGTTTCTGATTGTCTTAGTTTTGTGATATTCTTTCACTCTAATTTCCCCTCACACTACTTTGTGTGCCTTGCTTACAGGTTTCTCCATTGTGTCAGTCACTCTGTGAAAAATTATTTCATTCTTCATGCTCTAATTTTGTAAGTTTTTTCTTGCAAGAGCATTTGCAAGTGTGTTGGCTTTTTACAAGAGAGCTAATGATGTTCCTAAGAGTTTATATACATATATATATATCTTTTTTATGTCTTTTTTTTCTTTTTATGACAATTCTCAAACCCTCAGATTACTGAATGACACATGGCCACAAGTATTTGCACCAAATCTTATTCTACTAGACAAATTTCAAAAAGCTATAATGCATTTTCAGTTTCTGCATATGAATACAAAATAGGTACTCCAGAAACACTACTCATCTAAATGTTCCCATGAATACTCTGCTTCAGGTTGTCACTAGCTACCCAGCTGTCTCTGCTTCAGATTGTGGTTACTAATACTGTAATGATAATGCAAAGGTATCATCATTGCAATGCAGATCTGTGATCCCAAAGCAGTAAAAACTGACACAAAAATAATTTGCACTTAATTGGCCCACTTGCTGTAACCATGTAGATCTTTCTGCAAAGTGTATCCTTCTGCCGTTATAGAGACTATTCTTGAAACTCTAGACATACAATGTTATTTCCTAAGGCACAAACACAAGATTGTGGGACAGTAATTTTTTTTTTTTTTTTTATTATTTTGAACAGAAGATCTAAAGCTGTGCAGAAGTCTGCAGCTGTAAAGTCACATCTTCAATGGCATTGGGTTCCAATTTCACAATTTTGAACTATGCATGAAAATTTTAATGCCCACTTGTTTATGTATGTGAATTTTACTGTCACTGAGAGTTTTAGCTTTTCTTTTAAACTCTCAAGCAATTGACATCTATATTCAGTGCAACACTGGGTATTAGGCACATTAAAATGTAAGCTGAAACAGCCTTAACATTTGGTGACCAAATTAATGGTGATTTGTTACATGACTAAGAGATTTTAATATATTTTCATTCCAAGGCTGCTTAAAGTTATAGACCCTTGCTATAACTTCCACTTATTCTCTTTGTTCATGGTCACTGTATTAGGGCTTCTCTCAGGTTGCTTATGGCTTCAGGAGAAAACAAAGTATAATACCCATTTTAAAAACTTTCTAGGCTGTATTTACCTACTGTTCAGAATTTAAAAATCCCAGTGATTTAATGGAATAAATGAAAGCCATGAGTCTATATTTTTATGTAACAACCATACTGTGGAAGAGTGTGATTGTTCCAATTCAGCATTTTTAAAACAAAAATACCTTTTTCTTTAGAAAAAAATCCCAATTCTTCCTTCATTAAGTGAAGATTCTTCCACAACTTCACAATTTATCATACAGAGTGTCAAGTAACAATTTTAAATAATTGCTTTAACATAGACAACCGAAAATTATACTGAACTTGAACCCACACTTACTATTTTAATCTTAGGAGTTTCTAATAAACTAAACTAATTTTACGTGTATTAAATAATTTTATGAGTATATTTTCATAGAAAAATGAGCTGTTGATGCTCCATAGCATACATAGAAGTGTTATTCAGGCCCCAAAAAGGTAATCATGTGAATCACATTGTTCCTTTCTGACCCTATTTGCCTGATCAGGCTGTTGAAAATATTCCATGGAGGCATTCCATAACTCAGCTTGATGTGGCTTTGATTCTCACTAGTAGATGGACTCAGCAGGGAAGCAGCACTTGAAGAAAGCTGCCAGGAGATAAGCAAGACACAAGGAACTGTCAGTCAGGACACAGTTCTATGCTGCTGTGTGCAAGCAAAAACCTCGTTATGTAGTATATTCTAAGTGAAATCTGCAACTCAAAATTCTTTATGAATGGCAAACCAGTAGAGAGAGAGAAAGTCTTAGATTCTTTGTTGGATGAGAGTCTTCAAATGCTTGATTATTAATTTAAAACAAAGAAAAAATATGTTACATAATGTGAATAGTAAACTCATCAGAACTTGTTGGCTAACATTTTTATAAAGTCGAATTCCTTTTTTCACAAAATATTACCAACCAATAATATTACCAATATTATATAAATTTAAAAATAAAATTCTTCTAAGACCAATTAAAGAACAGTTACTTTTTTACCATAATACTATGAGAAATACTTTTATTTGTTAGACCACACATCAAATTTTTATGAAATTATCCATAGGAAGTTGGACCCTTCCAATTTCTGTGTTGTTTATTTCATTTCATTACATTAAGTTTTATGCTGTGTTAAAGGTTAATGCCAGCATTTCTATTTTCATTCCCTGTGTTTATTGAAAGCCTTAGGGCACATAATGTAGTAAAAACTACTTGTGAGGCAAGAGTAGATTCAACTTTTTTCAATGTGAGAAACGAAAAACACTTAAAGAAGGGGAGTTTTTCAATAACCATATATTGAAAACATGGAAGCAGGAGAATACAAATACTCACACAATTCTACTTTTTTACAAGTGGTCAATAGACTAATGTAGAAAATCCTTATTTTGTGAAGTCTTTTGCTGATCAGTGTTAAAACCCTGCAGTTGAAGAATAAGAGACAAAAATAAGAATAAGAATTAAAATCTTGCTTCATCTTCTAAGTAAGTAGGTTGTTAGCCCTTATGACTGCAGAGAAATGCATTAAAAAAATCAACCCAAAGATACTCAAGGGGCTGGACAGAAGTCAAAACTGTCCTTTTCCATAGAAAGTATTACAAGTTTTTGGGTCCTGAGTCATGCATTTAGCATTTTGGTCTTGGCAATAAATTTGACTCTAACTAATTTAAGGTACTTGTCCAGACTCAGAGCATGGAAGACAACTAGGGTGAAAATGAAAATGAAGTGATAGAGTCCATGATTGTGAGGTAATAAAGGAGTGACAGTAGCAAAACCATGACAACGTATTTCTAAAAACAAACACTTCATCACACTCTGGAAACAGGTTGATATGGTAGTAAGGGAAGGATTTTCAAGCAAAAGTGAAAATAAGAAATGGAACTGCAGGGAAGCTGGTAACTTCCAGGATGTAGAACATAAAGAATGAATGTGGAAGAAAGGTAAGAGTATATGAACAACTACATATATACACACACAAAAGCATGAAAAATACTATTTGACTTGAATTTAAAAAGAAATAATACAATTTAAAATGGAAACAAAAGTTTTTCATCACTATAAGATAAAAAAGAGAATAGGAATTTAGAGGAAAAAGATATCAGGTATGCAAAGGAAAAAAACCCCAAAATTTTTACCCAATAAGCATCAGATAAAAAAATAAATTTATCTCTTAATACTTGTCAAGAAAGGATATTGTGACTAATGGAAAAAACAAGTAGAAGATGAAAAAGAAAATACTGTAAAGGTCAATTTCTTTTCAACAGCATTCTTGAAAATAGGGTTTGACTGATGAAATGTTTAACAAGTAAAAAATGGGCCTGAATGAAGAAATATTAAAAATTATGTAGATAAAGGTATTTGAGATAGCATGTTCTGATGAAATTTGCTATATATAAATAAGACACTCAAAACCATTTCTGAGTCATTGACAAGTATTATAGAAAATTTACAAAGGAAGAATGAAATCTCAAGAGACAGTAAAACAGAAAATACAATATCTGTGTTTTAAAAAGATTAAGTACATTTGGAGGATTTACTGCTGAGAATTACAGCCATTTTTGGTATCTGAAAAGATACTAGGACAGATTATTAGACAATCCATTTGTAAACACCAGGAGGATAATAAGATTGTAAGAAACAGCTTAGAGATTTATCAAGATCAAATAATGTCAAACAAATCTAATTTCCTCTTTGCTCTAGATAACTGACCAAAGAAGCAGAAGAGAGGCTAAAGAAGATTTTTTTTTTTAACTTTGCAAAGGCATATGGCCACATGAAATCTCATAAGCAAATTATGGAGAAATAGCATAGAGTAAACAAATATAACTCTGGCACTTATAGGGATGAAAACCCTTTCTCAAAGGGTATGTATTGCTTTCTAATCGCCAGCCTTGGTCGACTACTCAGGTGTGATCCATGTGAATAGTATTAAAAAATATATGTGTTCATAATTATTTCCAGAATATATACTGATAACTCAGATGATGTTTAAATGAGAATTCGGCAAAATTGTAAAGATCTCTATACACTCTAAAAATAATCTAAATTAATTAAAATATTTTAAAATAGACTGATGATTTTTTCATCATGTTTAATAATGGTATTGATTAATTTAAAAAAAATAGCCAGGTATATGGGATAGGCATACATAAAGAAAAACTATTAAAAGAATTACCAGAAACTTATATTCTATAATGTTTTAGTTCCTTCACTCTTGTGTCAGAAGAGGGGTGGGTTAGATTCCTTCCTCGTGTTGAGATGACATCATAGAAATCAAGTGAAATAGTTTTGCATTATATTTAGGAATCTTTTCCCACAACAAAAAATATTGTTGGTTGTGTCTAAAAAACTTTACGGTTTAAGTGTGTGGCAAACCCCTTTGCAATTTCTGTTTTTTCTTTTCAGGGTCAGGATTTAAAGCACGAGAAGCAGAATTCGTGTTTGGACTTTGATGTTTATTCTTTCTTATCTCAGCTACAGCCTCACTGACCATGAGTGCTTCTACATGCTAAGTTAACAAGGCAAAAAATGGAGTTCAGAGAGAAGCTTCAAGGTCCTTTTAAGCCTAAACTACCCAATTATGAGATGCCAACAAATTTATTTCAACTTTTAACCCAATAACTAACACCCATGTCCCGCACTGCAGATTTTTCCAACCAGTCACCCAAACTTGTGAAGAAGAAGGACTACACCCTAACCTCTCCATCTTGTTACACATATATAATTTTAACCAGCCACCCTAAGTTCTAAGTTTCTCACCCTGTGATATAACACACTTCTATTCAACCACACACTCACAGACTCAATGCTATCACTCTGAGGCTAAATGAGCCTTTCCCAGGGCCTCAGGACAAATGCAGTGTGTCTTTGTGGATCATTCTCTGCCAGCACAGAAAGCCTGAAACTATCTGTGTCCCAGGTTCCAACATAAGTGTAGACAAATTCTCAGTGATTCTCATAACTTTGTTTTTCTTGATAGCATTAACACTATGATTAGTTATTTTTTCTAGGACAAATAAAGTATACCAAATGTTAGCAGATACTTGATTAATGAGATTAGCTCTGTTACTTAGAGCATGGTGCTAAAATCATACCAGATTGCAGGTTCAACCCCTATAGAGATCTTTCACTTAAGCATTGGACTTGATGTTCTTTGTGGATCCCTTCCATGGGACCTCTGCTTGGTCTGGCAGATGTTTCTGCCATTTNGGGCTGGCCGGGACAGACACAGAGTGAACGCAGCTACATTTTACCATTAACAGGGTGAACCAGTAGCAAAGTTAAGTGTGTTCCCAAGAAATATTCACATCCACAAGCATATTCACACAGTACAGGGACGCGGCTGGTCATAAAATCAGTGTAAGACAGGGCTCTACCCTCAGAAACCCCCACACACAAGACTCACACCAGACACATGCGCACAGAGCCACATTCCCTAATCCTCTTAGGCTGGCAGAGGCAAAAATTGCTGGTGCAGCATTCACACTCCACTCCCCAGGGTCACACAAGCACACACATACATACATACTCACTCACTCACTCACTCACTCACTCACTCACTCACTCGCTCTCATAGATTTCCCAAGCTCCAGCATGGCTCCTCTGCCCACCTCGCACCTCTACCCAGCCTCCTTTATCTGCCCCACAGGTCCCTAATAGCCAGCTGCTCCAGCTGTTTGCTCACTGGGTACACACAGCACTAGTCCTACAGGCACACCTCACGCTTGTGAGTCTTCCTGAGATAAAACCTCCACCCATCTGGTACCCCTGCTCAAACTCAGAACTTCCTACTTCTCACAAGGACCTGCTCAAGTTTGCCAGTGAATCCACACACCTGTCTGGGCATGTGTTACAACCTGTCCCAGAAGACAAAGGTAAACCAGGNTGTTTCTGCCATTTTCCTGTGGTAGTGTGCTTTTTCAAGTTTTTAAATTTTGTATTGTTAAATGGTTTGTTCTGTATACCTCCGCTGTTTTTCCCTTGTTTGATTATTCCCGGTTCACTCCCAGACCCCTGTCTAACACTCTGCGGCCTCTCCTTCAGTCTGGAAAGTTCTTGTAAGTTCACAGAGTGATTGGACAGAGTCTCGAGCCCCCCCACTTGCTATTCCTTGNACATACTCACTCACTCACTCACTCACTCACTCACTCACTCACTCGCTCTCATAGATTTCCCAAGCTCCAGCATGGCTCCTCTGCCCACCTCGCACCTCTACCCAGCCTCCTTTATCTGCCCCACAGGTCCCTAATAGCCAGCTGCTCCAGCTGTTTGCTCACTGGGTACACACAGCACTAGTCCTACAGGCACACCTCACGCTTGTGAGTCTTCCTGAGATAAAACCTCCACCCATCTGGTACCCCTGCTCAAACTCAGAACTTCCTACTTCTCACAAGGACCTGCTCAAGTTTGCCAGTGAATCCACACACCTGTCTGGGCATGTGTTACAACCTGTCCCAGAAGACAAAGGTAAACCAGGTTCTTATTGATAGATCCTGTGGGGTTGATTAGAGTAAACAGCACTGAATAATTGGTGTTTGTAAATATATATATGTCGGGTTTGTTTTGGAACTATTTGGTTGCAGCAGAAAGAAGGCATGTAGCTATTTCAGATGTTGTTATCTGTAGCAATATAAAAGTACAAAACATAACACCTAAGAGAATTAAGAGAAATAATAAAAGTAGAACAATACAGAGTCCCTACCCATTGGATCCAGAAATTGTACTTGATTGCAATTTTGATGTCCCATGGTCAAAGTGAAGGTAATATTCCTGTTAAAATGATCTGTCAGGAAATGTCCATGAAATTCAAAGATTTCATGAGTTATATTTACTTAAGTGGGAATGACCAATCTCCCCTGGGGTTAGGAGTTTTACACTGAGTGATGCAATAGTGTGAGTCAAGAGTGCAAGTGGTTCCTGCTGCCTATTAAGTCAGTGCAGTTGAGTCCATTATGGACCATCATGGACATCAGCAGAGATGGATACCTTCAGGCTTTGCATGAATGCCGCAGTACTTCCCAGGGAAGTTATCACTGCTGAATTCACTTAACTAAAGGTAAATAGACAGTATCCCACCTACTTCAAAGGGTTTTCCTCTTTCTTTATTTCATTCAACACCAGCTGTTAGCCTGAGGTGTCAGGTGTGCTCTCCATCCGCACCAGGGAGTTACTTTGCACCTTGGCAGTTTTTCCCTGATTGCTTGAGCCATCAGCATTCCACTCTCTCTTCCAGTATCACTTGTGGATACATTCTTCTCCCTGGGCCTGGAATGAATGGACAATAGTGCCCCCTTTACCTTATCTCAAGTTCCCATCACAGTCCCAATTCTAGTTAGTAGGCATATTTGGAGAGGAGTGGGCATTGGTGGTCATAGATGAGCAACTGCTTCCTTGTGGTTTGATTTAGAGGACAAAGGTCCTCCAATGATTTTAGCAATGTTTAAGCCATCAACCATTTCAGTCTCTCTCAGGAAGGTACAGATACTTGCATCCAGCAGTCAGCACCAGGTACACTGGGGCTATGTTCCACAGTCTTGCTCCAGCCACAAGCAGGGAGCCCTTTCCATTTGCCTTACCTTCCCCAGTCCTCACCTCTGTAGCTGGCATTGAGTCCTTTCAGCACATTCACTAATGGAATAGACAGTAGTCTTATTCAGAGAGATCATTGAAGCAAGATTCAATGTCATATATGAAAATAGAACAGATTAAGATGATCAGAGAAGCACACAGACCGCCTGTTTTTTGTGCCCCTTTGTCTATTCCCCTTCTCCTTCCTCTCAGGTTCCTCTCAGATTCCCTTTCTAAGCATATTGATCTATCTGCCTGTAGTTCAATTGACACACCTCTGAACTCCCCAAATACCAGTATCCTCACATTTACACCCTTACTGCCAGATACTACCTATCATCTGCAAAGAGAAGGTTGGCCCTCTTTGAAGTGGTGCCTGCAATTTCTTGGCAGCCCATTACTTTGACCTGCAAGGTTGTTTTCTTGTAATTGTCTCCATTGTTTTTGTGAGGTCTGCATCCTCCTTTTCTTTACCATTCTGCTTCACAAAGCCCTTTGTCCTGGTTTTGGCTGGGATAGATTTTCGTCTTAGTCGCTGGCACGGTACTGTGATTTGGATTTGGAATAGTGTATTGGGTTTGGCTGAGGCAGAATATGTTTTCCCACAGTAGCCCTCATAGTGCTGTGCTCTGCAGTGGTAGCTGGAAAGGTGTTGGTAACACAGCAGTGCTTTGACCACTGCTGAGCAGGGCTAGAACAGCCTCAGCGCCCTCTCCCCAACATTCTCCCCACAAGGGGCCAAGACTAGGGAAGATACTGGGAGGGGACACAATGAGGACAGCTGGCCTAAATTAATCCAAAGGGATATTCCTTACCATATGACCCCAGACATAAAAGCTGACGGGTGCCTTCACAAACGGGAATTTTTATGACCTCAGAAAATTTGGTTGTAAGGGTGGAAGACAGAAAAGTGCATTAACAAAAATATGCTAAAATATTACTTTTAATTTTAGTTATTTTTTTTCTGCCTTATTTATTTAAAGTTGTTCCCCTACTACAAAACTACTTTTGTACATTATGTACATGATCAACACAAGAGACAGCAGCTTAGTCCATATCTTCTCTGATTATTTGATCACCTGTTTTCAGAGCTTGGTGAAAAGAAAACCTGGGAAAATTTGTGAATTAATACTGATATTAAGACATAAAATATACCTTTTTTGCATCTAAAGCATCCTTTTATTTAGAGATGAAGAAGAGATTGAAATATTGCTCAGAGGTGAAGCTCTTTCCCTCACTTGGAGAAAGAGCCTTGCATAAGGAAGTAGGTAACTTGATTTAAGATTCCTTGATTTTGGGTAGAAACCTTTGCTGTACATCTAGTTCATTTTTATGTGGATTAAAAAATAAAAACCTATTGGGGAAGACATCATCACGTATTAGCCACTTATTTTGTCTAAAGGATGAATTTTCATTCACCTGCACCAGAAGTTCAAAGAAAAAGCAATGAGATTCATCCATCACAGACACACCCTCAGCCCTAATGGAGCTGATCAAGTCAAAATTATGCACATTAGCTGATTTATGAAAATGTTTTATATTTTAGAATGTCTAGTCTAAAGATGTTTCTCAGTTAATAAGGCATTTTTAAAAAAATAAAAGTACTTAGCATAAATAACTAAACTAATTCAGAGAAATCTTTTATTTCCTAATTTATCAAACTTCTATTTAGTTGTGTTTTCTTTTTTTTTTCCTGAAACATCTTATACACACTTAATTATTGTGGGTTTTTTTTCATAAAAATATTTTCAAATACATTTTATGCATTAAATTATGATAACAAAAAAAACTCAAGTCTTGTTATGGGTAGGGATTTTTTTAGGCTTTTTCTTTCCTCATTCACCTTTCTGTGTCACAATCTATTTCGAGCAGAAGGGAAAAGGTAATTTTCTACCTATATCATCAATTTGGCACCTTTGTGGGTGTGAAAGAATAACTCCTATGTTTAATGGCAATGCAGGCAAAGCTATGTTCAAGTGCCTTCTTCAGACTACTTTTTCTTAGGCATACTAATGCTTTATTTTTGAATTGGCTGGGTTAAAATTAACTTTTCACGCTTTAGAGTAAAACTGGGAAATATCAGTTAGTATTCATTGAGATAAGGTGATATAAAAGAGGAGTTGCCATGTTTTGAACAAAGTGAGACATAATAATTTCCTTAAGCCTTTCTAGAGTATGAATGAATAAGGTATTTGTTCCATACAGAATAATTTTCTGCATATTTTGTTAACATTGAATATAAATTTTAAAATTATTAAGACTTCCTTGTCATTTAGGCTTAGTCTAATATAGTTGCCTTGAAATCTTTAGCTTAACAGGGAACAAAAGGGAGTATGAAAATCTGTTAGTATCTGGTATTCTCTTGTGAAAAGGGTTTACTATGATCATTTCTTACAAAGGAACATTGAACAGTCTGCCTTCCTGCTAATGAAAATTACTGTCTCAAAATATTATTTACTGAAATTGTGTAAAAGCCATCACATTACCCGGCATCTGAAGAAGGTATAACGAAGACCCAAAGCAAATGGAAAATCACAGTCAGAATTAAGTTACAATTTAATCTTGAAACTAGTTTTGGAATATGATGTCCCAAACTTTGAATCAGAGGAAAAACTGAGGGGTGGCTTTATTTTTGCTAGATTAAATAAAAATAACACAGAAGAAAGAACAGCAAGGACTTCAGAGACTGAGAAGCAGAATTCATATCAGTCTTGCTACAAAACTGTGCAGATTAAGTCCTAGATGAAACTGACTTGCATACTACTAAGCATTCCAGGTTATTCAACAGTCTTTCAAAAATGATTGAAAAGGAATAAATGAATACCGACTGATAGAACTGAAAGTATTAAGAAAAGAGATGCTCAAGGAGTATGAATATTGATAATAGGAAGAAGTCAGGAGTCAGGAACATACAGCATAGGGAGAAGGATTAGGTGGGCTTATCCTGTGGGCTATCCACTAATAAAAAAAGGTGGCTGAATTGGTCTCCCTCTATCTCATCTGGAATTTCTATTCCCCTGTAGCTGAATACATAACACTTTGAAAGCTAGGAGCACAAAATTAGGATTACTTAGATTTACATAACCACCAGCCTGGATTCACAAGTGGCTTCGAGTAGCTGACTGGAAGCCTGAAATATTAAAATGGGGAAGTGGAATTGGAAATTTTAGAGAGACCATGTAAGTAGAATGTAATTTAGACCAAAATTCAAGGTATTTAATATAGGAAATGTACAGCTTTCTGATAAGCAGCTTCCATAAAAGGTATCAGGCAGAAAGCTACATCTTCTTTATGAGGTTGTAGTTTCTAAAAATTAATGACATGTTTAGAAATAAAAAAGCGCTGGAAACTGTGGCAGGGAGAACTGTGTGTAGTGGAATATAAGAAAAGGAACAGTAAATGAGCAGAAGATTGTAAATTCATGCCATTGCTTCCAAGACTTCTTAGAGTTACTATAATTACTACCTAATATGTCAGTCATGAAGTCATATTCACCCATGCTGCTACTAACTATATTAACATCTATTGCCAACTAACACACATATATTATACCTAATCACAATAGCCCTAAAACTATATCAGAAAAAGACCACAAAACTAAAAAAAAACTCTTCCATAGCATGGAAGGGGAAGGGTTTGTATGAGATTTAATACCTGTAAAGCGAAAACCAGCTAAAACAACTAAAATGCAAGAGCAGATTCTTAAATCAAAGTAACTTGTTTTGTACTACGTTTGGGAAAAATGCAAGTCCTGAAACCTAGGAAATCCCAGGTTCCTAGACCACAAACTATTTTTCAGTTTCTTTTCCCTGGATGTAATGGCAATCCCCAGGCATGCACTTCTTCAGTCTCTCTCAGTATTGCATCATCTTTTTGAATGCTGAATAGCTCTGGAGTATTACTGTTTTGCTACATTCTGCTTTATCATGCAGTACTAGCACTCTTAATCATGAAGAAAAAACCAGACTTCCTTCATATAATGTGTATTTCCTGCCAGACCCTACATAAGAAGATCTCTATACTCTCTTCACAAAGGCTGTACAGCACAGAAATGGCTTGAAAGGTATATGATATTAATACACATATGTAGCTTCATCTATCTCCTTGCACACATAGGGAAAAGGTTCTTTCCTTCTAAAACGTGTTACTGACTTCTTAATCACTTTGCCAGCTCTGGCAAACTGTGCTAGTGGAGCCATCCACCAGCCTGTATTTTTCACCCATATTGTCAGGTAGTGTCCGTTGCAGGAAGAGGAGATGGAAGAAAAAAAGGAAAAACACATCTCTCTACCTAATCTGCCATTTACCTTGGTATATCTGTTTTTCAAAATATTTGTCCTGTGAACTCATGTTTTTTTTGAGTAACAGATACAATTGTTTGGTAGAGATTGTTTGCTTTTTTGTTTGGCTTGGGATTTTGCTGGGTTTTCTTTTGTTTTTTAATTTTTGCTATTGAAGTATCCATTTCATCATTTCAGTGTAATGAATGGAACAGCTGACTGTATTCTTGGCCCACTTGATCACATATGAAATGTATAGCATTCCCAATTATATCAATTGATAGTTGAATAATAATCTGAATTGGCTAAAATTATATCATCTTTCTGCCTCAGGCATATAAATGATCCTGCATTGGTGTGCACGCATTACGATAAAATTAATTTTTATTCTGGGGGAGAATCAAATAGATAATGGGAATGGTGAACATATTAATCAATTTCAAGCCATAATTCACAGTTCAAGTATTGAAGAGGGAGAAAATTGTTTTATAGGTGCAAATAGTAAGAAGTGGAACCCTCATTAACATTGTCTAATATTTTTAGTTTGAACTACATCATTTATCTGAACTACATAATTTAAACGTCAGGCAAATCTACCATTTTTCAAGTAAGAATACAGACCTTGACTTTCAGAACTTCAAGCAGCCGAAAAATCCATTTTGGACAGTAGCCAAAAGTCATGTGAGAGGGAAGGTTGTGATTTACAGGTGGTGAAAACTTTTCTCAGTCTCAAATGACTAGGTTTTATTGCCTTTGTAAGCCGGGATCTCTTAAAACAAACATTTCCTGAGCCAAGGAATTTTGTTTTTTAGAGCTTTATCTGATAATTCCAATGGCTGAGATCTCAGGGCAGTTTGTGTGGTGTTCAGCAAGATGCCATGTTTATTGGAGATATAGAAGACATTTATTGCTTCATACACTGGGATCTCTTTTGGGATTCTTATTGAAATACATGCCATTAAATAACCTTCAGCCAGTTGCTGCATTGATGACTGTGGGGCATCTGCCAAAAAGCAGAGGCTTAGGCTGAATGTAACACCAAATGATTTGGTTTGACTCGGATTGTTTTCAACTAATTTTCAAGAAAAAAAAAAAAAAAGAAACAAAACCAACAAAAAATAATTCTAAATTTTAAATTCCTTAGTCAAACTCCCAGTAAAAATAAAGTGTCTTTTACATATGTGGAAAAAGTCTGTTTCTAAAACACGCAAAGTTTGTTTCTATATTATATTTATAGGTTTTATAAACTGAAAAGCAAAAAGTCTGTTCATTGAAATAAAGACACTTTTCTGCTATGATTTAGAAATTATTCTGTTTGTTTAAGAATAAATTATTAAATTAACATTTTAAGATACTGAAGATATAGCTCATGATACTGGTCAATGCAATATACTCATCACACATTTGGGAACACTGCAGAACTGGAACCCAAGATTCTTATGCCTGCCTCTGTGATGAGTAATACCTTTTATGAGAGTGAAATCAAAGATACAACATTCTTTATGTTTCCCTTTTTTGTGTCATCTGAGCAGCTAGAGTAAAATAAAACTTGAATTTTGTTTGGTCCGCATATGATTTGATTTCAGACAGAAGATTCTCCACTGTACTCTAGAGAATCTCTATATCTTTGTATATAAATCTGTGAAGCAGACTTCTGGACCTCCAGAAGTCCCTTTCAAACTAAAATATTTAATTCTTAGGCAAGAAACCTTAGAGGAAAATTCCATAAATTATTTTAAAAGGAAGCCTAATTATTGAAACCGATAAAGCAATGACTAAAAAGATTACTTAAAATAATTGTGTAACTCCTACATCAAAGTAAATTGGTATGAGTTTAAAACAACTGATGAGAAAGTAAAGAACTAATGGAATTGTCCTAGGTTAATGCTGAATTGTATCCCCATTTNTCCTCTAAGGGAAATCTCTCCTGAACCACCTGGGGAAGGGGCGTTTGGATTTGTTTTCTGGAGAGATCCATTCAGAGGTTTCTTCCCAAATTTGCCTTAAACCAAGACATATATACAAATTATATATAAATTAATTAGTATATATTAACGTGGGGTGCTTTTGGTTTGATTTCCCAGCCAATGCACCAATTAAATGTTGTGGTTTCAATTTGAAACCGGGCGGAAACACCAATTTCTGTTCTGGTTTGATTTTTTTGCCAGTTTCAAAGTTTTCCATCAAGAGCAAAGCAGACTTAATCTTAAAAGTAATAAGACTTTAATACTAAAAGAAAGAAAAACAACAAGAATGAGGATGGAACCTTCAAAACACTCTTCCTCCCTCCCCACACCTTCTTTTCTCCCAACCGACAATGTAAAGACAACAACACTCAGAAATCTCAGTCAGTTTTCCACCTCTGAAACAGTCTTTCTTCAGTTCACTTAGGGAGAGAAGCACCTTTCATTCACTATGGTCAATTTCCCCACAAGAAAACAGTTCTCTTGTAAACCCATTCTTCATGAACGGCAACCGCCCAGATCTTTTTGTGTTCATGAATTTCTTCCTATGTTCACCATTGTGTCTCTGGGCCACATCGATGTATGGGGTCTAGTTTAAAGATAAACATGTTCAAAACAAAGGTTCTCTTTGTCTTTGGGACCACCTTCACCTCCAAGGAACAGAGATTCACTTCTCTTTCCAAGGCAAAGAGTCTTCATCACTTCATCTCGCTGTTCAACTTCTCAGGAAATCAACAGTCCCCTCAACATTTCACTCCTTTGCTCAGGTTTACAATCTGAACTCTTTTATCTTCCCCATACTTCTTTACGGTTTAAAGGAAACATTTCAATATGTTATAACCAACCACCATAGCTTGCAGGAGTCTTTCATAGCTCAAAACCAACTTCTCACACTCCTTCCATGNCTTCCCACACTCCTTCCACTTGGACTTGCACTCTTTCTTGACTGACTTTAATACCTCATGTGGTCTTTACACATCTACATTCTAATTTTTCTCACTGGAGAGAGGATGGACACTTTCTAAGTTCCATCTGTGCACTGATGCACTGAAAGAGTTAACAAGAAACAGCATCTGTCCATGGTAGTCCATGGTGTCATGTTTCAAAGGAGTGCTGAGGGGGCTCTCAGAGGGTTCAGGCTCAGAAGGCAGAGACGGGAAAGTTGGACAGACTTCTGAAATTCTTTTCCACCCCTCGGTCTCATCAGGTGTTCCAGCCTCCCTCATCGAGCCTCCCCTTNTACATTCTAATTTTTCTCACTGGAGAGAGGATGGACACTTTCTAAGTTCCATCTGTGCACTGATGCACTGAAAGAGTTAACAAGAAACAGCATCTGTCCATGGTAGTCCATGGTGTCATGTTTCAAAGGAGTGCTGAGGGGGCTCTCAGAGGGTTCAGGCTCAGAAGGCAGAGACGGGAAAGTTGGACAGACTTCTGAAATTCTTTCCCCCCCCTCGGTCTCATCAGGTGTTCCAGCCTCCCTCATCGAGCCTCCCCTTCCCCCCCCCTCTCTCCCCCGGCGCAGCCCAGGCAGGTCCAGCTCTGTCCAGCAGCAGAGCAAATTCCATGCTGGCAGATGTTCCCAAATCAGCCGAGCCCTGCCTGGCCCCCGTGGCCTCCCCCTGCCCCCCACTCAGCCCAGGGCAGAGAGGGCAGAGGTGTGTGCTCTGACAGCCGGGAGGAGAGAGACCTGCCCGGGCTGCTGCCAAAGGGAATAACAACTAGAAAATGCTTCCCCATTGGAACAATAAAATGCCAATCTCAAACCCAGCCAGCTCATTTCCCTGGGCTGGTCAAACCAGGACAGGAATACAAGGAAAAAAAGTGTGCACTGTTTAAAATGGTGCAAAAGTTGATTCTCTCAAAAAAGTGTTACCAACATAGATAGAGTGTCTAGGTCTCTCTCTGCCTGATCTTAGTGAACTAAATGTTGATCCAAGTTGCAAAAATGGAATATACAAGTCTTACTGATTGCCACAAAGCGTGTCATCTGCCCCATGGAAGAACATATCTGCTATGGATATACGAAATTTATATTAATTAACTTAATCTAGATGCTTAGTTCATTGATAAATGAAGCTAGTGTTGAATTTGCTACCCAATTCAGTCAATATAAACCGTATATGTCCCTTTACTTTTCCTAAGGTTCGAGATACAGGTTTTGCACCAGAAGAGAGCACAAATGAAATAAAACATAAATATATCCTGATAATCCAAGAAGAAAAAAGATCCAATGTTTCCTTCTGATCTGAAGGAGAGGAACTGAAGTCTTGGAAGATGGAAACACTCCAGTGATTCATTTGTCAGATTAACAAAAAGTTTATAAAAACTTGCATGTAAAATCTTTATTTTTATTTTACTATTTCGGAAAAGAAAAATTTTTCTATAAATAATTTGTTTCTTACTCTTCTCTTTACATCATGTCTTTATTAGATATTTGGATTTCTTCTAAAATTTATTGGAAGACCACTTGCTGTCATATCAGGCAAATTTTAAAACTATTTGCCATTACTACAAGAAGTAGAAATCTAAATTAATATGCCTTACATCATGTTAGAAAAACATATTTTCTCATGACACTTCTGAATGAGACACAGTGGAAGAACATTTTACATTGTCCAAAACAGTACAGTCCATAAAAAAATGATTTTTGGGAATAGTTTTAATTGTTAATCCCATTTTAATTGTTTTACTGTTAACTTAGATTTACTAAAGACTCTCTAACAGAATTAATTCATGGGAACTGATAACTTTAAACACCTTCAGGAAAAAAGCAGGTAAGGGATTAACTCATGTAATAAAATGAAATTAGAAATGAAAAATCTTAAATTTCCTCACGTGATATCTGCCATTGTTTCAGAGCCAGAAGTAGCTTACTTCTAGATAGCTATACTTAATTAAGCTTAAATGCATTTTTCCTTTTTCTCTGCTTAGCAGAGACTTTGTATGAATGCATATGGCCCGAACTATGACATTGCAGGTTGATAGGTAGCTGAACAAGCAAGACTCACAACACCTATCTCTGTTCTCAGCTTAGTTGAATATATATTAATGTATCTTTCTGGTAGATATTCCTCCTGGAAGCTTTGAGCAGAAACTGCCTTTTACAGTGTCTGCATTTTGCACTAGAACTAGAGCCAGTAAAATGATTAAGGGATTGAAGTATCTGACATGCAAGGAGATGCTGAGACAGCTGGGACATTCTAACCTCAGAAAGAGAAGGCTCAGGTGCATTTTAACATTGTGTATATATACATGATGGGAGGGGAATTCAGAAAGATAAAGTCAGAATACTCTTGGTAGTGCCCAGAGAAATACAGACTACGACACAAGAAACTCCATGTAAACATAAGAAATGCTTTTTCTTACTATGAGGGAGATCAAACACTGGAACAGGTTGCCCAGACAGGTTGTGGAATCTCCGTCTTTGAAGGTATTCAAAACTTCACCACATACTACCCTGACCAGCCCACTCCAGGTGACATAATGATAGGCAGACCTCCTGCCAACCTCAGCCATTCTGTGATTCTAGTTTCTAGCAGAGTTCTTTGATCCCTAATGTGTGGTGCTAGTCAATTCCATGAATGTGTAGATAGATAGATAATTAACTTGGTATTAAAGAAGATGGCTGAGTTACATAAGTTTTTGTATTTTCACTGGCAATGGTCTTGACTATTAAAGCTCAGGTAATTTATTGATTAGATCAGTAATAATATTATGCTCATTATAGTTATTGTTATGCTTTAATTTTTGCTCTAATCTTAAATGCTCTGGATGAGATTTTTCTGGTATGCCTTTTTGTAATATTAGATTACTTCCTTGTGAAGATGCTTTTTAACCCTCACTACTGCAGGTGGTATGTAAAGAACTAGCCTGAACTAGCCTAGAATATTATATGTTTTGTATGACTAAAATTAGGAGACATGAATTATTCCTAAACATCTGTCACAAAAAAATCCCCAACAATGACAACAACAACAACAAACAAAAAAACTAAAACCCAACCAACCAACTAAAATAATCACACCCACACCCCAAAGAAAAACCTCAATCAAAAGTTAATTTAATTACTGTATAACTCAAAAGGAAGTTTAATTAGTACTAACTTGGAAATGTAAGAAAGTATTTTTGGAGGTGCATTCTGAAGCAACATATTTTCCTTCTTAAAAAATCTGAACAAAATCCTCAGATGTAATTTTTACCACAATGTAGCATAGGAGGTGCATTTCCTTGTAAATAAGAAATATCTCTTGAGACATTTTTCTTGTCAAAAAAAAGAAATATAAATCCCTTCTGGAAGGAGGGGAAAAAAGAATTTTAATTACCCTAAGCCATGTGACAGTTTACATTTGATAGCTTGACTTTTAATTTCAGTGGTTACTCACAGAGCATACTGCATTTGCTCAGCCATATGACATCTTATTTCTATTACAAAGATAAAGATACATTTTCTTTTACAAGGCCAACTTTCTGAGGAGTGGTACTGATAAAATTGGCTTGGCATCAAGCACAAGAAACTATCATGCTGGGCTAACTAGTATTACAAGAATTCATATGTTTGTAATGTAGCTGATAAGCTATGTAGTGCAGTGATTGAAGCTGTTCACGGCCTACTTACAGATTTCCTGTTTAGTACTTTTAAAGAAAGATGAGTATAAAAGAAAATTTCCATAAAGAATTTTTCCTTCTTACACAAGAGACCTCTAAAAATCAGTCTTATATTTTCTGTTCTTTTTTTCTTGAAAATAAACTATATTCTTCTAGTTTGTATCTGATTAACTCAAAACTTTTTTTAGATTGTGTTCTTTTATTTCATAGACTTCTCATAATTACAAAAAAAAATCTGGTCTTCATATGTATTTTAGAATTTTATCATTATTAAAAATTGTAACTCTGAATGTTGTTTGTCAAAGCTTTTGCACAGATGTATTTTTCCTTAATAAATATTAATATTGGTTTTTCAGTTTTTAATCAGTGACCACTGTCAGAATAGCACATGGGGAGTAAAAATGTATAATTCAGGTAATTAGATGTCAAGTCATCTTGATCCTACACTTTTTTTATTCTTTTTTCCCCTCATGCACACGGGCCACTTTTTGTCCAGCAAGACTCTCAGGCCATTTTCTGACAAGCTGCTTTCCAGTCAGCAGGCCTCATAGTCAGTCTTGGTGCCTTGGGTTATTCTTGCCCAGTCACGGGACTTAGTATATCCCTTGTTGTGCTTTATAAGATTCCCATCAAGCCGTTTCTACAGCTCCTTAAGGTGACTCTGAATGGCAGCACAGCCATGTGGTGGTATATTCCATTCCTTCCAGTTTTGCGGCATCTGCAAAATTCCTGAGAGTGCACTCTGTCCAATCATCTGGCCATTAATAAAGATGTAAAAAAGCACTGGGCCCAGCAGAAGCCCTTGCCATACATTGCTGGTGTCTGGCATGCAGATGGATTTTCTGATGCTGATAATGAGCCCCCAAGCCAAGGGGCTAGTTTCACTTTTCAATCCACCTTCATGTCCTGATCACTTTAGTCCAAATCACTCTACTGTGTCAAAATAGTTTTTACTATCCTACCACTGAAAACTTACTCAATCATATATAAAAATCTGCTTTAATACTTGCAATTAACAGTAATATTAATACAGTTGAACTTTCTGAAGAAGATTTTTTTCCATAACTTTAAACAAATTTTCTTGCACCAATTCACTGAGACTGTGCTGTTTAAGGTAGATAATATTATGGCTAGAGAATTATAACATCCTCCCCATAATTAAATAGAATCCATAACTAGAACTCATACTAAAGAGATGTGAGAATAGTATGAACAGTGTAAAATCATACCTTTTTATATTATTGCTGAAATTTAACACTGTTATTTGAGTAGTGGGAAAGGATACCATATCCATTTCTTGAAAATATGACTTATCCTCCTAGCTACAAAAGAATAAAGTCACACAAACAGCCACTGCAGACCTTCAACATTATCATTAAGACCTTCTCTATATGTTGAAAAAGCCTCAGATACAAGCTGATATTTTTATTATTATGAGAAACAGTCCTTTGGCTCTTTACCTGAATGCTCTTTACTTGCAATTTGAATACAATTTGTGGGCAACTGAGTTATTTCAGAATGGCATTTGAATACTCATTAAGAAGTATTGAATATGCTATGGCTACAAAAATAACACTTGAATATGAAATAAAAAAATACAGAGAGTGCTTTAAAACCTACGAATATCCAGATCACGAACAGTCACATACAAGTGTTATAAAAGCAAAATGTCTTTTTGAAGGAAATGAGAAAGATTTGATTTTTCCCACCCCTACCCTTTAGAAAGAACAGCAGAGAACAAAGCTGTTTCAAAAACTCATAGTGGAAAGCTTCTTTGGCATGAATAGTCAATTCATTCCAGATCCTTCACACAGGAGTAATGCTAAAAGGGGTTTCAGTAACATTTTATGGTCTGAAAATCAGTGGTACAAAACTGGAGCCAAAGAGCCCATTTCCACGAGCAGAAAACAAAGCAACAGAAATGCACTGCTGCCTTGTATAGTGACCTGCCTGGGAAATGCTGAAGTGTGAACCAGAAAGACCCAATTGTATGAGGCTGCAAACCAGTCAGCTCTGAAATGTGACTTGTTAACTCACAATTCAACTGCAAGAATAGATGAATGTCTGGAGATAAAGTTCTACCTATTCCAGTTGCAAGAACACTGTTCATTTTACTCAACTTACATGATTACTATCATTCAGTCAAAAGGCAGACACTACAAATAAATTTAGAATAGGCAAAAGGGTTGATTCAAAGCTAGAAATTCTTTTGATGGCCCTTGTCTTACCCTGATGTTATTTTCTATTTACCAGCACAAAGAGATCAAGTACTAATGGTAGTGGTGTTCATTGTTATGTGGTGAGAAATAGTTCAGTTTTGTGATTAGCGAAAATAAAATATTAAATTATCTTGTCCATCATTATTTCAAATCTCTACAAAAGTATTTAAATTGTTAATTATGCTAAAACTCTATTTCAGTATTTATAACTTTTCCTGCATTCATATTCCTCTACTTCATAATAAAGTCTTCTTGTATAACCCAGTGATCTACACCCACTGTCTTCAGGAAAGCAGATAAGCTTATTCATGTCAAAACATTTAATTATTAAGCTGATCATGTTGCTTTAGTACATCTTCTAAGACTTAAAAAAAAAGAAAAAAAAGCTTAAATTTTATCTTGAAAAGTCTGAAACATAAAATAGGAAATAGTCATGTAATTTAGGAAGAAAGTAACTTGGCAGTTCAAGGTAATTAATGAGCTTCTTATACTCTCTAATGATGAAAATGACTACAGTACCTAGAAAAAAACAACTCTAATACGCAATGAAATTATGACAGATAATGAAAAGCTGCTTCTAAAACATATGCAGTTAGTAATTGTGGTTTCACTTCTGCTCATGGCTTTTCACTTCCCAACAGTTAACAAAATAATAATGTAAAATAAATATGCATAGTAGAGTTGGCAAAAAAGTAGTATCCTTTTTGTTCTTTGTATAATATTATTTTCCCAAAAAATTTTGCATTTGCATGCAGATAGATGAACAGAAAACCAAATGAAATAAAATGGAGTTTTCACTAAGAATTTATTTACTTTATGTGAAAGGAAGATAAGGGTTTTTTTTTCCTCAAGGTAGTTGAATTGCATAATCAGGGGGTTAAATCTGGGATTTCCTTATTTAATGTGATGTGGAAAGTCCTCTAAGGAGGATAGGGGAAACTTGTAAAATTATCTAATGGTCTGAATTTCACATAGATTTGTTGTGATTTTTGAACTTTGAGTTCTAGGTCAGAATGTAGAATTAAAGTTAAATAAGTACTACCAGCAAATGTAAGGAAAAGGTACACTGCATATTTCAGCTATGCAATTGTGCTCTATGCTGGAATTTGTAATTTTTAAAAAAATGCTTATGCATGGGGGCAAATATGTGATGACAGAAACTATGAAAATATTAATACACATAAACAAAAAGATCCCCCAAAGAGGAATATTTTTCAAGAGTTAGAACTAGTTAGAGATTCTATGTGTGCTAAAAGAAGCATTGAAAAAACAGTTACTAAGGAAATTTTTTAACTGAAAGTCCAATATGAGCACAAAATATTCTTCATCAAGAATTCAAAGTTTTTATTGGTCAGCTCATACATATTGTGCGTCATAATGTTTTCCGTCCCCAGTGAAGAATTTGCTTTCTGGATCCATTTGCACACCGCTTGCATTCCTGTAGAATGCATTTGGATTACATAAAGATCCCGGTTATCTGCTAATCTAATTGAATTATGCAAATGAGACACCAGTTTTGGTTGACAGTGCCTTCCAGTTACACCATTGAAAAAATAGCTGCAAACTCATCACTTTAAAGTTTCAGGTAATGAAAGAAAGCATACTTCAGGAATGTTAGCAGTGAACCCACCAACTATAAAATTTCAGTCATATGAGGTCTTCTAGAGACCCCCAATATGTAGCTAAAGGAAAAGCTGTCTACTCTAAAATCTGTTAGATCTCAAAAACAAGAACGAATATCTACCTGCTTAACACAGAATCGTCTGAACTTTACTTTGGGAAAGAGATCCATTGTTTTGTTAAGGAAATATTAAGCTTGCTTTAGATGCAAATAAAGGACATTTAACATAGAGAAAGAAAACCATTAAAAATTAATACTGATCTTGAGTTCTTACTTGGAAAAAAGCTGACACAAGTGCAGGCATTCAAAAATAGTGAAAAATCTCTATTGCTGGATGACTTAAAAACTTGTAATGGCTTTTGGTAAAATACCATGGCTTCAGCCCACACAAGAAAAACAAACAATCTTCATCTACCATTGTTTTTGCACTAGAAAATTTGTAACTGCATCCTGCAGATAAAACTAAAGGTAGTTTGTTTGAACATGGAAGTTGAGAGAAGTAAACATTTTAGAAATGAGTAAGAATTTGAAGATGATAAAGTGGCAATGATGAAACTAACAAAGACACATATAGTGTAAAGACAATAACTACCAAGCCTAAGTGATGAAAGCAAACTAGCTGCAGGGAAATTTTGTATGTATCAATCACAGTTAAGTAATACAAAGGGGTCTTTTGTATACAATATTTAGAGGGTATCTTTGCCTTAGGTTTTCTACCTAGTTTGATACAATAGTTGCTTTCTAAATCACTGTAGCATTCTGTCATGTTGTATGGGCGATGGCCTTCACTGTAACTGTGCATTATGAGAACATTGACACTTCTGTTTGCCTTGACCCAGCCACCCACTAGTATCATCTGCCAGCTACAATATTTTTCTGATAAAAGAGAAAATAAGCATTCCCTATTCACAGTCTTGTATTTGTGGATCCCTTTCACTGTATGCCAAAGGATAAACTTGAATAGAGTTACACTTTAGACAGTATATTTTGTTTTACATATTTGTAGGAATGAGATCTAAAGCCATTTGTTGAGGCAATTTCCATGAGAAAGGAATTAATTTGACTGCTCTATCCTGCTGATGAAAGTGACAGGTTATGAGGCAGAGGTTATCTTAGCATCAGGGGGGTAGAAGAGGGAGTGATACTAACAAGTCAGTTTTGTCCCACCCTTACACAAGACCCACAGCTTTTGTAAACAGAACTTTATATCTCTCATCCACATGTAAACTCCCTGTCCCCCTCACCATTATGACAAAAATCTGAAAAAAAATTTCAAAAATTTGAAATTCTCCATGGAAGAGGATGAGAGTGCAACACCATCTCACACACAAGTCAACAGGCTGGCTCCTCTCTTTCCCCCAAAGCAGATAAGATTTGAGTCTCTGTCTATGTCAGATGACACCCAGATGAAATGAAACTTAATTGATTGCAACGTTAAGATTAATGAATGTTTTAATTAAATGAATTTAATTAATTAAATAAAAAAATGATTGTTTTTTTTGTTTGTTTTAGCATGTATATTTAGCACTAATGCAGCAAGCGCATTTATTAATGGTAATTTTCAAATTCATATTTTCGTTGCTTCAATAAGTCCCAATATCATTACATTTGTGATTGTGAAAATTTTTATTGAGTGGAACCAGGCTGATAGTGTTGAACTTTTATAATTAGAAATCAAGCACAGCCAACTCCATGTTGAGATAAGAATTTTCTGGAAATATCAACCGGAAATAGCAATTAGATAAGAAAACAAAGAGTAACAACAACAATATTAATAATAAGCAAGACAAAGAAACTATTTACATGGAAAACCTGCAAAAAATACTGACCACCTCATCAGGGCCCAAACAGAGCCCACATCCCTCCTCTCAGAAGCCAGAGGCCCTTTTCCCCTGCCCCTGGCAAGACATGTTAGGGTTTGGCCTTGCTCCCTCCCAGCTATTGCAGAAAGTTAGCCCTGTCCTTGCCTGAAACCAGAACAATAATATGAAGAAAAAGAAGTCACTTAAACTTGTTGATATCATAAATTGAAAAAAATTAATATAACAGTAGCACCTTTTACTGTAGTCTATCTTGATTGTGATATGGATGGTTAAAGGGGGATTTTGTAGGCATTAAATCCATCTTCACACAGTGGCCATGAATTATGAACTGATTGCAACAGAAATTTGAGGTAGCTGGCATGTCCTGGTTTCTGTCATAGGAATGGCTTAGAGAGAAGGATAATTTAATGTGAAGGATTTTAGGACGTACTTTTCTTAGAGAACAAGATAAAAGAACAATAGCTCAGATGTCAGTTCTTTGCTGTTTGAAGGCAATATCAAAGGTAATACTGCCTTAAAAAACTTAGTCCAGTTCCCATCAACAAAGCTGCTTTGTAACCTAACTCATTTTACAAATTTCTCAAAAGGCAATTGTAAACTTTTTTCATTTTTCTTTTTAGTCTAGCAAAAAAGACTATCATAGTGAACAGCAACATGAAATAATCTAATGGGGGATTTGCATAAATACTGGTATCTAACAGCATGTGAGATGACACCAGATTACTGGAAATATGTACCTTTCTGAAGAAGTAGCTGTCAGGTACTACCATAGTGTTTGCATCTAGGGAACTGAATACCAACTCTAAAAACTTCATTTTCCTCTACCTTGCAACCTGATGTGCACAGTTTTTATATCCCTGATGGATTATATTATTTCAGGTGATGAAACCTTCTAGGTAACTTCACATATTTGTCTATTGCTCCCAATGACAACTGCCAAGTCTGCCCTCATCCTTTCTTTCCTTTTTCTTTCTGGTCTTCCGTTGACTTTTTCTTTGTTCTGCCCTCTTGTCCTTCCTGTAGGACAAAATTCTTCGAGTATCTTCATATGGCCAAGAAGCCTAAATTTTACCCAAACTTTCTGATGATGATGGCAGCCTTTATTTTCCATGTTCAAAAAATGTTACCAAGACCTTAATTTGTTTCATCTGGAATATGTGTTTGATAAACTGACACATATTGTAATTTTAACACCATTTGCATCAGTGTTGTGCTCTTGCTCAGAGCTGTATGATAGATTATCCTCTAGCACCTGATGTTGCTTTCAACTACGAACCATAACTTTAGGCTTTGCCTTTTTCTAGTTTATTGAAGATCTATCAGCTTCTTATCTGTGTTGCCTCCAAAACATCTGTCTGCAATGTACCGGTGAAGAATCTTAAGATTCTCCTGTTGATCTCTTTCAAGTTATTTTAATCAACCTCTGTTACTAGGTATTCTGATTCATCTTCCTATTTTCCCAAGATGGTGATCTTTCTAGATGAGTCACGAAAAAATACTTTTCTTTCTGATGATTGCCAATATGTTTTTTCTGCAATTGATATAATCACTTCCAAATTCACACACACAAAAAACTGTTTTCCACTCTTTTACAAAAAAAATTCCACGATTTTCTGTGTTTTTTTATTTTTCTTTCTCTAGCACATACACCTATATATACCACACATTTGCATTGCCCTTGATTAGATTTTTGTGTTTTATTCATGGCAATGAAGGAGTCCTACTAGTGCAGTAACTCTTCACAAGTTTCCTGTTTCTTCATCCATTTTATATATAGGAGAGTATTTACTGCTTTCTTTTTTTCTTGCCCTCAGTATCCTTGATGCCTCACTTTAATTTCCAGACCATGTCCATCTTTGAGAAGTTGTTTCAATTCTATGACATTAACAAACTTTATTTTTCCTCTTTTTTCTCCTTTGTTGCCTCTAGTGCTTATGGAAAATAAGCCTTATTTAAGGTGAAGCTAAAGTCTAGAACCACTTACTCTCTTTCTGTTATGCAGATTACACTCAAGATATTGCCTGATTATTATTTCCTGATTTAGAGATTATGATAATCCATCAAATTTCTTTGTTTTATGTATACTCTGTCTTCTAAATGACCTCACATACCATTTTTGTCTTGAAAGCTATTTTTTTGCTGTTGTTTAACACCATAAGTATCTCAGCTCAACACAGCCAGTCCCCTACTGGCACTGTTGGGTGGGGGACAGAAATGGAAAGAAAAAGGTTAAGTATTTATATATTGGACAATAAAGACAAATTTTATAGCAAAAGCTGTGTGTGAAATGACAAAACGTCAAGAAATTCCTTCTCCACTTCCCATCAGCAGGCAGATGCTCAGTCATCTCCAGGAAAATGGGGTTCTGTCACCCATACAAATGACTTGGGAAGACAAACGCTATGAATCTGAATGACTTCCCTTACTCCTTCTTCCCCAGGTTCACATGTTGAACTTGACACCATATGGCCTGGGTGGGTTATCCCTTTGATCAGTTGGGGTCAGCTCTCCCAGCTGCGCCCCCCACAACTTCTTGTGCACCCCCAGCCTTCTCACTGATGGGGTAGACTGAGAGGCAGGAAAGCACTCGGCTCTGAGAAAACACTGCCCAGCAGTAGTTAAATCATCCCGGAATTATTGTTTTCAGCATGAATCTAAAAGACGACCCTGTGTACCAGCCATTGTGAAGAATATTAACTGTGTCCCAGTCAAAACCAGAACACATATTGAGCACAATTTCTCAAGTATTTAAGGGCAGCTATGGAAAGGCATTATACCACAGAAATGAGTCAGTTTCTAAACCAACATTTCTGATGGTGGATAAAACTCTCCTGCTGAATAATTCTTGATGTGTATGTTCAGTTTTTGTTCTCATATGACTATTTTATGATTTTCATCAACAAATAAAAATTCCACTGGGTTTCTCTCCACTATTTTTTTTCTTTATGGAGATTTTTACATTTTTAAAGGCAATATTGCAATATTAGCTCTGCATCAAAATATTTTTCGTCACAGTCAAATCACTTAGGAAAGCAGAGGATCTATGAGATTTAAATCAAATTAAACACAATAGAAATAGACTTATGTGAAAATCTAGACTGAGATCAAAACTGGGTCTTTATGCTTTTTTTATGAACTTCAGAATTGAATCATGATATACAGAACAAAAATGTTAGCAACAGAAATATGTTTTATGATATGTTAGAGACTCAAATAGCCAAAACTTTGTCCTACATATTCAGATTTTTATCAAACTAAACTGAACAGCATAATGTGCATGCTGTTCTGTCAATCACAAAAACTTTTCTTTTAGGCAAAAGAATATCTTTGTTGGCACTTTTTTTTTTTTTCATTCCATGTACAATAAATGTAGATAAAGATGCATGTATGTGCATCTATGAATATTAGATATATACATAGGTATATGTACCTAGGTATATGTATGACCTTTAGTCCTCAAGGCTGCCGTGTATATGTATTTCTAGATCCATTTGGCTACAGTTAAAGCCATTAAATAGATGTATATTTACTTGACAAACCGGTTACAAGAAGTTTATATTTCTCTTAACTTGGTTAAGGTAGATGTCTTTTATGTAAACAAAATTGATTTTGAAAACAATCTTTTAAAGGTAAAGAAAAAACAATCAGTAACTTTACATATAGAGATATTCACAGAGAAAAATATATGATGAGAAGAATTCTGCTTTCAAAAACATAAAAACACTGTTATTGCTAAACAGCTTTTTTTTTAAGGATAAATCAGATCTCATACAAACACATTCCTCTCTTTATTCATTAATATTTAATATGCATATTGGAAAAAATGGAGAACTGTATAGGAAAGAAAACTTCCTTATGAAATATATTGGTTTCAATTTCTATTTTAAATTTAGAAAGAAATAAAAGAGGAAAAATAATATAAATCTTAGATAGCAATAACTATGAATTTTGAAGGAAACATGTCAGTTACGGATAACATCAGGCTATTCAAAGTACCATTCTATTCCTTCTGAACAGACCTAGAAAAGTGTAAATATGTCCTATTTTGAATTTCCTTTCTTACGTTACTGCTTCTTTCTCATACTGTAATGTTTCACTCATTTACTGCTCTTGGGAGCTTCCTAAGCATGTCTGATTATGACTGCATTTTTGTTCTTATTTCCAAATAAACCCATTCAAAGAAGTAAAAAAAAATTAAAAAAAAATAAAAAAAAAGGTCATAGTCACATGGTGTTTTGATTTTTCAGTTTTACATTTGTGTACATTCAGTTCTGCAATTTAATGGGAATGTACACAACATATATAAATGTAGATCCCTGAAAGGCAGAGTTAACAATATTAAGTATTTAACCTTAAATTGATTTAAATTAATTATTTGTAATTAATCCCACTGGGGTTGGATTTGGTTTTGTTTGTTTGCTGGATTTTGG
>VXBS01010558.1:368071-397004 GCA_013400255.1 Sitta europaea | reverse complement strand
TTTTGGGTTTGGGGGGGGGGGGGTTGGTGGGTGGTTATGTTCATTTGCTTGTTGCCTTTTGCTGATTTCAGGTTTCTGTGTGTTTAGCTGTTTGTGTCATTCCACTCCACTGCATGATAATGTTCAATTGACAAGTTCAGTCTTCCTACAACAATATAGATGAAGGTTTCTCCTCTGAAAGGAAGGTTTCCCTGTGAACTCTGTAGCAAAGTGAATATCTCACACAACTGAGATGCTTGTACATAAATTTGAAACAGAAGACAAGTGTCGTGTTTCAACCCTTCAGGTAACTGGAATCAGAAGATTTTAAGCATCCTATCTCACCAGGCATTCATTAAAAACAAACAAAAAAAAAAGCATGACTTAATATCATATATACCTTTTAAGTATCCAACCCCTATCTATGATTCAGTAATCATTATGTCCCCAGCAGTTTAACTCCCCTTGAACTATGCTACCTATACTAAATTGTAACAGAATAAAGTCTTCCTGGTGGCCTTCCCAAATTAATTTTTAAGGTAGCAACTTGAATGGCAAGTCAAGATATTTACACTGCCTACTAGTCAAGAGTTACTGTCAAGAGAACGCTTAGTACCTGTTTCTTGCAACCAGGGCAGTTGTGGGTGTTGCTTTACTTCTTACAGCTGATAACTCTCTGTTTACCACACTGGACTCTGCACTTGCCTGGCCTTGCTACAGTCAATGTCATGAAGTTTCTACAACAAATTCAGGGACGTTTTAATATCATCAAGTGTACAGAGAAACTAAAAGTATAAATATAGAATTTATTAAAAAAATCAAGAACCAAGTAGGAAGTTTTCTATACAGTTGTAATACTCATTAACAGGAGAGATATATAAAAATAATTCCACCCATCATAGTTAAAAAGCTAAAAATGGTAGAATTTTTATTAGAATAATTGACTAATGTAATCTTTTTCTGCATTTTGCCTTTATAAAGGATGAGACATGAAGAAAAGTTTCTGACAAATTTTATTAGGACTTTGTGAAAAGACTGAACTCTAAGCATTTTTTTGCCTACCTCCATGGCAGCAAACCTCTTCACATATTTATGAAAACTGAGAAAAATATATATGTTGTTTCTTTTGGGGATATATGTTACTTTTGGGGAATGAAGTGGAAGAACCTTTTATTCTCTAGTCTGTCACAAGGTGAAGACACACAACTTCACAACTAGATAAATAAACATGGCTCAATTTATACTCTTCTAAATAAAAACCAAGTTTGTAATAACAGAGTATGGTTAAGAGTATTTGCAATGCTAACATAGGCATCAGGACTGGTCACCTTCAGAAAAAAATAAAAAGAAAAGAAAAAAAAAAGTTCAGTATGTACCTTTATTTATTTAAAAGTGCAAATGTAAATAGGTCAGATAATTGTTACTCCAAAGGTATGATGAAGCCCCTCGGTTTTAGCCCGGACGGGATGTCAGAGGCTTCCCCAGGAACCAAGTGTGGCGACTTTCATGAGAGAGACCACTTGATCTGGTTGTCCCAAAAAACAAGTTTAATGTAATAATAAAACAACAAACTAAACTGCATACACTGTATGGGGAATGAACCAGAAAAAGCCCCGGGTCCGGGGTCTACAGGGGTATTTATAAATTCCAGGGAAGGGAGGGGATAAGGTGGGGTTTGAACAGGGGATCAAATAGGAACAGGTGATTTGAAATATTACAGTTACAGCAGTATAAACTATCCAATGGGAGTACAGAGAACGTGGAACTTTCCAGTAACCATTTTTGAATGACAGAACTGGAGAACCTTGGGTAATAGATTCTGCCTGACTCATAAAGGGTTCTCCCATGGCTTCAGATTGAAACTCCCCTCATTGTTTAAACTGACTCCAAGAGTATGATTTTTCCCCACTAAATTTAAAGGGAATTTATAGCAGTCATCTCACTGCAGGTAATAACATAGTACAGCATGCAAAGTTGGGTAAAAGTTATCCCCTTCCCTGACTCCAGAATTTTGATACATCCACCATCTGTTGTGCCTGAATAGATTTCATTTCCATCTTCTCTTGAGCATTATGCTTTGAGTTTTTTCTTTCGTGTTTTTGAGCATGTTGGAAGGTGATATAATGCACAAAGCTAACTTTTGGGGATCAAGACTTTTTACCACTAACAAAGTTCTTCTCTGACTGTGAATTGACAGAGGTACATTAAAGTCTTTTGCTTGGTTTTATGCTGTTCTTATACAGAAGCAGATCCAAGGGTATTTGTCTCCCCTAAACTGGAAAAACAATATAGACTCAAAAGTCTTATCAACAGATGAGAAAAAGTCACAGCTGATATGAGATGTATGATGATGATGGAAATATTACCATGATGGGGAAAAGTTGACATTTACAATGATATTGGCTCATGATAGTAATAGTAGCATGTGGAAGAATCGCTAGCAAATGATTAAAACTGCAAAGGAGATAAATAGGAAATGTTTTGTGGTTTGGGAAGTTCAAAGGATGAAAACCTAAAGTGTGACTTTGTTCCCCTTTTTTCATGCAGTTAACCTTCCTCAAGTTTTGTTTTCGTTGATCCACTATTTGTCTAAAAAGGTGATAGAACAGCATAGATCTTTAAAGATGTCCAAGGGATTTTATGGAAAATTCTATTTCATAAAGAGAATTAAAACACCTTTCAAGTATTTTGTTTATATTGAAAGCTACATTTTGAAACATATATCTCCTGTGCTTGCATTTCATATAGATTGATAGATGGTGAAACCTGCATAGATATGTATACATACATGTATAGGTACTATAATATTGCACATCTTCTATTAATCTACTCAACTACTCCTAATGTTGTGCTGCCAACACCAAATAGTGCTAGTAAACATAAATGGCATTGCATTGTGGGATTATTAGAAGAGTGATGATTTTAAAAACTTGTAAATATATGAGCTCAATTTTTTGTCAAAGGCATGTGTGCTAGATCGTGCTAGATCCAGGTATCAAAATAATCTTTTCCCCAGAAGATGATGAAAAATTAATATCTTAGTCAAAGGCTGGGGTTTTTTTGGGTTTAATTTTAGTCTTTTCACTTATTTATTTGCTGTTTTCTCATGTTCTCAAGTACTTCCCAGCAGTGTCTTGTCATCATCCAGTATATTTTCTTTTGCAAATCTGTTGGGGTTGCATCTTTTCCCCCATGGTAAGACTTATCTCAGCTGTGATGATGTTGTGTTTCTGAGTCTGTTGGAAACCTTGTCTAGTTCCACATACAAGAATTAAATGACACATAGCATGTTGCTGCTGGACCACCACACTGATACATCAGTCTGCATATTCCATGGTATCATAGGAATACAGACAATGCAGTTGTTATTTTGAAAAGTAAAGTAGATAATTTCATTTGAACATGCTAGTAAAAGCTAAGGTATATTAGAAAAGTTAAGAGTTTTAACATGGGTGTAATTCTGAACATTATACAACATGTGGCAAGTGGCACTGCTTTGTAAGCTTGGTGCAGTGTTTGTTTACTTTCACTTCTATTATTGCCATGGGAATATAGTTATTTCCAAAGACCCATACACACAGTAACCAAATTCAGCAGCTGTGTGAAAGGTTAAGCATAAATCAAATGGATTTCTATGTTACTGTCTCAAGGACACTATGATAGGGCAAAGTCTTCACAATCCAACCAGAGAGTAATCAATATTGAGTGTGCAGACATTCCTACAGAGCTCATAGAATATAAACAGATGTCTAGTTTTAAAATCCTTCCTTATTGAAATAGTTACCTCCTGACCTGGGGTTACAGTACCTGACCTCTTTGGACACAGCAGATGAGCCCACCTGCCTTAGTCACACTTTTTCAAGATACAGGAAACAATCCTAAAAATATTAGCATTATTTTCTTAAGATATATTTTGTACTTAACAACTACTCCCATAAATAAGTAAAACAGAACTAAGTAGAACTTGATTTCATAAGTCATATAAACATTTTTGTGAGAGTGATTTAATTAGCATGATTATGAGCCCAAATTTTTTTTAGTTTGTGAAAATGGACAGCTATCTTATTTAGGAATAGGTTTTTATTATAATACTATGCAAATAAGATAAGTAATTGCATAGCTGCTGATGAAATTTTGTCACACTTAGAGTAGGGGAAGTAGCTTATAGTTATGCTTGAATTTTAATAGGATAAGGGAAGAAAATCTGGCCTGAGATGTTAAAATATATCAGTCCAAATAACTTAGTTCAGCAAAAATGTTGGGCATTCAAGACCTAATCAGTTCTGACTTTCAGTATCTACAGTTAAAATTGTTATTCTAGGAATTTCAGTTTACTTTTTGAAGGCAGCTAAAACATATTAAGTCACATTTTCAGCACTGGAGGACTTTAGGGTTCAAAGTATTTATCAGCATTTCCAGACATCTGTTATTCATAATTATGCAAAACGATTCAGTTTCTCTTAATATCTACAACATCTACAGGGAGATGAAGAAACAAAGTATTTCTTCATTTGTGTGGGCCTGAAGCTTGATCTGGTCATCTTGAGTTGGATCACATATTGAAAAACAGACCTTATACAAAACCATATGAAAAGAAAGGAACAATCAAGCTTATTTTACTTACATGTCAAGGATAGTCTATCTACCGAGGACACAGAATTCTAGTTTTCTTTCATCACGCACTTCACATTCATGGCATAATTCTCCTGTAAAGAACATTTGCTTAACAAATGTTATTGTGTTTTACACAAAAAATTAAAATATCCTAGGGGCAAAAGTATTCAAATTATTTTTTGTTTGTAATTCTCTAATTTGAAATTCTCTAATTAGAAACAAATGTTTAAACCACAGCATTTTCCTAAAATATATTGCATAATACAGTCAGGTGAAAAGCTTGAATGCTTCATAAGGCTGTACATGAATGAACAACAACAAATAGCTAAAGGTCATTTTGTATCCAAATATTCAAATTGATGGCAATATTGTAAAAAATCCCCTGAAGTAAAAACCAGAAGATTGTAGGTTTTCTTCTTGGGGCTTTGTTTACAAGTACTACTTACAAGAAGACTGACCAGCTGTCTCTGAGATAGCTCTGCACTGCAGTGTGAAACAGATTTGGGGCTTTCTCATTTGTTTTGCATTCTCTGAGGCTGTCATCTTGTGTGAGCTTTTTTATTTTGTCTTTCTCAGACCATCTTTTTAAAATGTGCATTACTTATTTAGAATTTCTTAAAAATGCATGTCACTGAGTTGAAAAACTCCTTCAGGTTCAGAACTGTGAAAAGTCAAACCAGACAGAAAGTCTAAGCCTAAAGTATCTTTAAATTTGGAAAATTCCAGGCAATCCAGGGACATAAAGTGATTAATATTTAATTATGCAATAAACATGGGAAAAAAGGCTTTACTTCTAAGTAACTACGTGTGTGATATAAGCAGGTTCTGTGACAGTACTAAGCACATAGAGGAGGAAGACAGAACTGCAGTGAAAAGACAGATTTCACTCTTTTTCATTCTTTTTCACCAGTCTGAGAGCATAGACCAGATTGTATATACTTAAAAGGAAGTTAAAAGTGTCAATGTCAAACTAAGTAATTTAAGTCACCCTTTGGAACTTCTATATCAAATCAATCTTGAACAGAGGATATGTCTAAAACTGGAAGTAGTCTTGCTTCCTGCTTATTTTATACAACCCCGAGATAAATTAAATTTAGGCAAAATTACAATTATGACACTGTGCAAAACAATGGAGGGCATATGGATAAATTGGTAGATATTTCATGAATGACACTGAAATCCAACAAAGCACTTAGACATATAAAATGCTCCATGAATGCAGAAGTTCAAGAGTGATGTGTAGGAGTCTCCTCTAACCTCCAAAGATAGCTCTGTCCCCCTGTCATGAAGCAAACCTCAAACTGACTCTTTCCTGGCATATGAAATTGTACTGTAACAAATGTCCACACCTATCTGTCTAGAACACAGATTAGAACAGCAGTTGCCTCCTGCAAAAAGGCATAAAATAATCTTCCCTTCATATAACTTGCTGGAAAAGTCAAAATATCTAGCCAAACTTAAGCCATGTGTAAGCCATGTATCAGACTACTAGCTAAAATAGTAGGACAGCAACAAGATAGTAATCAAACTACTTGTTAAGGAAGTGAGGAGATTTAGGATTTTGCAAATGTCATCTAAGGCTCAGTCTTCAGTCTGCTCTGCATAAAACTTGTCCTCACAATTCTCTGGAAGTTATACCCCTTGACTGTCAGAAGTGCTTACTGGATTTTTCTGCAGCAGTTCTCAAAAATTACAGGAAATGTACATGCACTTTGTCAAGACTGATCTTACTTCTATGCTGTCATTAAAAAGGCAGGCATCGACTTTGCCAGCTAGCACCCTGGTGTTAAGTGAAAGACTAATATCTACCTTAATGGAAAGACATTTCTAAGAACTGTAGGAATCTTATCCTCAAGCTAAATGGGGTATCATTGGCAGTGGTAGGCAGATTTATAAATCACATAAACTCAATTACTTTCTGAATCTTGGATTTTTAAGCATATATGTCTTTTTTATCTCTCTGTTGGCATTTTGGCTAATGGAGATATCTCAGTGAACAATAAGCAGCATGTAATAGATCTCCAGCTTGTTATTCCATCTTCCTAATATATTCTGCTTTTCTTGTCAAAATCTGTGTCAGTACTGGGAAAGGTTTGTTTCCAGAACCAGATAATTCCTTTTTAGCTACTTGGCCTCAGATTCAACTCTTCTTTCTGCTGAAACCTGCATCCCATTTACAATTTATTCCCACTGTTTTCAGTACAGCTCTTTAGAAATACAGAAGCTGAAGAACCTTAAGAGCAATACTGTGTGTTCAGAAACATAAATTGTTCTAACTCATTCTTAACTATATCTAAAGATGTTTAATTCAGAAAGCTTTTTTGGTATTTTAGCAGTTATCACATACCTAGTTTTGAAAGAAAAATACAGGTTTAGAGTTGCTGCAAGAAATACATACCTAGGATGTTCACATAGTTCTAACTGTTGTCAGAACTGCAATCACAGAAACAAGACAAAAAATCCTTTCAAAGAACATCAAACAACTTGCAGTGCAACCTTTTCTGCAAGCAAGGCTCTCTAGCTGAGGCAAAAGTCAGTGTTTTCTCAACTATACATGAATTAAAAAAATTTAAAACCATGTAAATAAATTGCTATTACAGAACTGAATGTTAGCTTTGGTAGAGGCTAACTTTCACGCCACTTCTGATACCTCTTTAAAGAAAATGGTAATTTGTTTTTCATGGCAGTCAGTTGGAGAATATCAGTCAGTCCAAACAGATACTACTGTCTTGTAGGCTCCCTCTTTTGTATAGGCATACCTCTTGCTGTAGTTGAATCCAGGAACAAAAGGTAAGAGAAAGGACAGGACATCCAGCTACTTCACAGTGTAGTGTTACTGGAGACTACTGAAGTGTTATTCTAGAACCTCATAGCTTGATAGTGAGCACAGAATAAGGAATATCAGGCCCAAATCCTTCAAATTTAGGGGAATTTAGTTTAGCAGGGATATTTACATTAAACTTTTTCAACATGATCTGGTATAACAGGGTGCAGAGTTGCTTCAGTTCAAAGGAAAAGCTGAATAGGCTTTTGAATGATTAAAGCAACTGTATTCCCATCTCTAGAATTATGCAAATAAAAAAATATTAGCTTTTGTTGGGTGCATGAGATGAATTTAAGGATAAAAATATATCCTGATCCACAGAGAATTCCATTTTGTAGAAATAAGCATCAAGAAGACATTTTTAGGATACTTCGATTTATCCAAAGCAAAGCACAGTTAAACTATAAAATGCACCATGTATATTGAAGAACCTTCAGAGAAATCTGTTCAGCTTGGAAGACTTTATTATTTTTCTTCAGATAGTTTTCGGTTTTTTGACGGTTTTTAAGTAAAATGTTTTAAATGCAGGATACTCTTGCTGAATAACAGAAATATGTACTTTCTCTGATTAAAGGATCTTTTTCCTAAAGTGTTCTCTCATGGTTTTTTCATTGACAGGGTTGGGTTTCAGTTGTCAAAAATAATTGGTTAGCATGATGTCTGTTGGCTCAGATGTGATGATTGAAATTAAAAACAGTAACAAACAACTTGTATTAAAATCATTATTATAAAAGTATATGAACATGAGGTGTTGTATGTTGGACGTAATGCACAGTTCAGGGTTTGAAAAAGATGAAAATGAAATGTGAACGATACCCACTGAGGCAGAACGTAATGTTTTGATATACAGTCAGTTGATGTCTTGTTGACCACTTTCTAAGGCTCAAAAAACCCTCATGGTGGAGGTGAGACACAGGAAAAAAGACCACCATTTGCCAAACCTGGGCCTTATGAGGTTTTATCAGGAACAAAAATGCTACTACTTTTACTGGTTAAAATCTTTCCCCCTGCATTTTCATCTGTTTCTCTGCAGATTTGTAAATGCCTGTAGACTTGGTATTTTTGTAAATAAAGTAACTATGCATAGGTAAAAGATATCTTGGCACTTCAGAAAGGATTCCACAATTATCTGCATACAAAATAATGTATCAGTTAGAAACATTGAAGAAAATTCCTGTCTGAAAGCCTTTCCTTCCTGGGTTTAGGCGCCTAACTGAGTTTTAGTAGTTTTCTTATATTGATTCAGGAGTCATAAGTTGAACTCATGGCTAGAAGCCAAAGACGAAAAATATGTTTTATTTTACCAGTAACATAAATTCAGAAATAATTTCTAGAGTGATATTGTTTTTGTTACAATTTATAATTTATTTGTGATTGAAAAAATCACCACAAAGTGTAAAAGTAAGAAAACTTATGTTTCTTTGCTTTGATTTGGTGTTGTCACAAATGCAAGAAAAGAAAGCAAGAGTAAAATAATTCAATTTTTCTCTGGTAGGGAAATCTAATATAAATGTATAACTCTTCATCAATGTATTCCAGTAATTATAGAAACAATATGATAATAAACTCAAAAAAACCCAAGAAATCCTTCTTACATAAACTTAATCTTGGTGACAATTATCTCATTCATTTTGCTTATCATTTCTCTTGCAATTACCTTGCTCTTCTATCTCTAACATTTTTCAGAATGAACTGACTTTGAATTATGACAGCCTATTTCACCTGAAAATTAGAGTAAAGGTACATTAAACATGAGTCTGTGGCATTGCATTCTACACATTCTTTTTTTTTTTCAGCCATACATATTTATTCATTTCTTCTAGTGATGTTGTCACAGTTCAGTTTGGTTCTTCTACACATTCGACTCAAATTTATCCTCTCATCTACAGATAATGAATTTTTATTTATCATGGCTACCTACAAACAGGTAAAGAATAACATTTTAAACCTGTCAAAAGCTTTGAGACTGCTGAATGCACTTACTGCAGTTCTTGCCCTTTGACTGTGCATCTCAACAGCTGCAACGTTTTTGGTGTTTCTTGCAATACTAATATGCTACAGAACACCTAGGTTCAAAGATGTAGTGCCAATAGGCTTGAAATGGCAGGTTGCACTCAATAGATCAATTGAGAAGCCTTTCTGGTCTTTCAAAGCGATTATGGGGTTACATCAGAAGTTGCTGTCTTCTGCACCTATGTTTGGGTTCAATAGTACAGCATACCTTGAGAAATGCAAACTTATCTTCCTGCAGTTTCCTTAAGTAAAAGTAATGTTGTTTTGATTTAATTATGTGTTTGAATCTTTTCCAGACCTTTAATTAATCAAAAGGCAGAACAAAGAACTGGAAATATGGACTTTCTAAGTACCAAATATGTAGAAGAGGTAAGGAGGAGATGAAAAGACAAAACTCGGAGAAATAGGAAAACAAATATAATCAAGGGTATATAGGGGAAAATGCTTATCAAACAAGGAATAGGAAAAATGCTCCATAATAGGATGATACAAGATATAATCTGGAAAAGAAATTATGTCATGTATGGTGTCATATAACTTGACTTCAGCAAAGAGTTTGCAAAACATCCCATATTATGCTTATAGAAAAAGTTATGGAGTGTGGGCTGGATAAGTGGAAAATTAGATGAGCAGAAAACTTGCTACACCATTGTGATCAATGTTGATCATTACTATACTGTGACACTAATAGAAGACTCACTCACAACTGGTGCTTCCCCTCAAGAATCAGTGCATGAGCCACCACTGATGAATGTGTACACTAAACACTTGAGTGATGGCATGGAGAGCACTCTGAGCAGCTTTGCCAACAGTAACACATATAGGGGAGCAGTCAGTATGCTGGAGGGTAGAGCTACAGCAGGCTGGAAGAAGGACTGACATACATCTCATGACATTCAGAACTGGCAAGTGTAAGTCATGCATCTGGGCAGGAATAATCCCATACACCAGTACAGGTTAGAGACTCACTGTCTATAAACGTTTTTGCGGAAGTGGACTTTGGACCAGGAGATGAAAGCAGAAATTTGAGCCACAATTGAATCCTTGTAACAGGGGATTACCAACACATGGTTACCAGCATCTTGGACTGCATTAATTAGGTGGCTGCCTGTAAGATGAAAGAAATTACTTTTCCCCTCTATTTACTACTTCTGAAGTTACATCTGGAGTGTGACACCATTTTGAACACCCATGCACAACATAAAAAGACATTGATGTATTGGAGAGCATCTAGAAAGAAGCTACCCAATGTTCATGGGACTGGAAAGCCTAAAGTACAAGGAAAGGCTAAGTGGATTGGATTTTGTTCAAACTTAGAAAAAGAAAAGAGAGATATTAATGCTAATACCTAAAAGCAGAGTTTGTGGAGGTGGTGCCAGAATCTTCTTAGATGTGCTTAACAATCGGGTAGGAAGCAACAGACTATAGTTAACAACACAGGATATTTTCAATTGGTGCAGGAAGCAAGAACTGTCTATCAAAGATAGTAGAATACATGGAAGGGTTTCTGAGGTATATGTGGAATTTCCATCACTGGAGATACAGAAACCTTGGCAGGGGAAGGCCCCCAACATCTTGATAGAACTGACCCAGTTTTAAGCAGTGTATTTCTGGTGGGATGACTATGCAGCAATGAGATATCTACACATGGAAAAAAATGTGACAAAAAAACCTCACAGGTCTAAATAAAAATGGGGAGATTCCTTAGTGATTACCATTATGTGCAAAACAAACTTGAGAAATTTAATTTATTGTCAATTAAGATAGATTTGAGCATTGAGAAAAAAAGATTGAAAATTTAAACACCCTTTCCTGAACCATCATCCTTGATTTCAAAGACTCATTTCACTCCTTCCATTCTTACTGTGTGCTACAGGGGATCCGTTTTGGAGCTGGTCCCTTCCAACTTAAATCACTCTCTGATTTTGTGATCCAATGTTAGTGGCGGGCAAATGGAAAGATGAAATAAAAAGACCTACACACACAGCAGTAACAGCTCTATGGTACTAGGTATCTAGGAGAATGTGTGGTGGAGTGTAGTCTGGTCTCCTGGGCCTGATGTTTTCTGAGTCTCTGGACTCAGCTTCTTTGGGATGCTTGGGCTCAGGAAGACCTTGTTTCTCACGGACTTGGCAGAAACATTGCTAATGTTATTGTAACAAGGGTGATGTTTGCATTCCTTTCTGTGGGATGGACTTCTCGCTGTCTTTCAGTTTTGGGCCAATGGGATGAAGAGTTCTGGCACTCTTCTGCCCAATGAGATGGCCTGCTCTAGTAACTATAAAAAGGAGGTCAGTCTTGGAATAAAGAGGAGTCAGATGTTTCATAAAACGAGGTTCATGTCGTTCTGTTCATCGCCCACAGCGACAGTGGAGGAAGAATAAAAGGAACAGCTGCTCATCAGCCTTGTATCAGTGTATATATTAATACAACAGTAACACTTATCATAGTGAAACTACAGGAGATTATTTGTGTATCTATGACTGCACATAAAATGTGCGAACAACGTGGTTTAAAACAAAAGATACTATGGAATAGTCAGAATTGCAAATCTTAGTATTTTCAGATAGCAGTGTTGATAATTTGTAAACAAATCTTCATTAACTTGACAGGATGATTTGCAGGACTGAATAATGCATTGATAAGTAAATAGATAGGGTTCTATGTTGCATGATGAATTTGATGCAGAAAACGTATGTATGTATAGACATAAAGACCTTAAAGTTATCAGTGACTGTTTGATGTATGTAACACAATTTTAGTTCATCTATGCCACAGAAGGCTGTATCAGCACAATACAAATCTTTTTTTAAACAGAAGTATAGTAGCAAAGAAAAAAAGGAGGGTTGGTAAAAATTAGTTTCTTTTTTGAAGTACTAGTATTGTCTCTGATCTTTCTAAAAAAATAAATGCCATCAATCCAAACTTTATCTCTTTCCAGATTTCAGAGAAAGTATGGTTTTCATAAAATAGGTAATAGCAGTGCTCTTCTTTAGCTTAGGTCTAGTCACTACTGTGATTCTCAATTTGATACTGCCCTCCAGGGAAATACCCACACTCTTGTCATTTGGGCTAGGAGTGCACTCATCACTATAGAGAACCATTTCTCATGCTTGTCACTCAGCTCTTAAAAGGATAGACATATTGTCTATCACATACATTCTACACACCGTAAACAATCACCTCACACTTTCGATCTGCACAGAAAAAGGAGACTATTTACAGAGCTTCATGTTGGGATTTAAATTGAAATAATGTCCAGACAACCTAGAAAATGCCTAGCTCTTGAAACTAGTTTAAATGCATTCTGTGTAACTGAAATTAATGCTTGCAACTTATCCATTAAAAAATTTCATAAACCAAGTTTTCCATTGCAGTACTTTTATTGAGGCTTTGTGCTCACAGGAATATTTAAAACAGTTTTAAAAATACAATACCACTGTCCAAGGAATTCCATGATTTTTTGCTGAATACATGGGCTTTGTATAATTTGCCTAATCAGCTGAATGTATTCATATGTTAATAAATTTGACTTATTGATGTTTCATTTGACAAAGCAATTATTTGCATACAGACTTCTACAGCTGCAAGATTCATGTCTTGTGAGATTAGTTTTAAAAAAAGAAAGAAAAAGATTACAACTCCTTATGGAAAATGGACATCAAAGGTTACTCTGTTCAAGAATAATGTTGAAAACTCCATTCACACTGGGGGAAACAATGGAAGTTTTATTACAATTGTTCAAAAATGCAGACCAATTTTGCATTGATTCCTCACAGAGAGTAATTTATCTGCCTACAAATCTATTCAAAAGAGATATATTATAACTTATTTTACATTTACTTACTTCTGGATACGATATCTTTATCATCTTAGACTCGGATGGCTGTATTCTGTGATTTTACTTTTATTATGAAAAGAAATTTTCATCTTTTCTTCTTTCATTCCCAGAATATAGGACACAAAGCAGTATGGTGCTCCATATGAAGCTGGGGTGAAGCAAGAGTATTTGTTGTAAAGAACTTATTTTGAAACTGAACCTAAATGTTTTCACAACTACTCTTTTTCACTTATATTTTCTACCCATTTTTCTCTTCCTTCCCAATACTTTCCTACTTCTCAAATTACATAAGTGAACAGATATGCTTCCCTGCACATTAGCTTTCAATTCTCTTTTTTTGCACACCATGTTCTGTTGTTTAATCCAACCCCAGGAAATGCAAAGGTACACTTCATGGACATTCAAAAATACACAGCAAGTGTACACAGTGCCAACTTTTTCCTTTTGTTCAATTTAACTCATCAGAAACTGAAAAACTCTAGGTCAGTTAGGACCATAAAGCATTAGAAGATGGTTGAAATATTCTGCCAAAACTTTGGAGCAATTATAGTTACCCTAATACAAGTTATTCAACAAGCAAAAACTGAGAGTAGAGTTCCATCCTTTCTTAATGGTCAAAAATTTTTTTGCCCACAGTCAGGTGCTTATTTTTCTCATCCATACTGATCATTAAACTTTCTATCATTTATACTGTTTATGTTATTTAGACCTGTGTTTTCATCTTTCTTCTAGCAACTATTAGTACATTTAATTATAAAACCATAAGAATTTACTTTAATAGGATTACTTGGGTTGCTACATAATCTGTGCATAAAGTCGATATAAAACTCTCTACAGAATATGGTCTAGTTCCAGAATGATGTGTATTAGAAAATTACAAAACTACTATTTCATGATAATATAAGTAGGAAATTTCTTATTTCATCTTAGTGCCTCATTTTTATCAGACCTCTATAAAACACATCTGAAGACAATGAAATTGGCATTCTATAACTTTGAAATTAGGACTTAAACATATATAACACACCCAGGTAACCTATACATTCAAAATACTTTATTTCAAAAACAGTGAATTACTTCTATTTGTATTTGTAGTGCAAAGAAAATGCTTAAATGCATTATTTCTACTAACAAGATCAAGAAAAAAATTGTCATTTACATCTTAAAAAGTGGGATCTAGACAAGGTATTTAAAATGTTAATATTAAGGAATGTGGATGTTTGAGTAATAAAGAAGAAAGTCTTTTTATGATGTTGAAAGATAAAACTTCTGAAATAGCATTTTTGATTTTATTGTTAAACTAATCTTGTACCTTTTTGAGTCTGGGTGGAACCAAATACCATCCTGTCTTGTATAAGATGGTGCTGCCAGCAGGACCAGGGCAATGATTATCCCACTGTACTCATGGGATATTCCTGTGTACTCGGCACTGGTGAGGCTGCACTTTTAGTACTATATCCAGTTCTGGGCCCATCACAAGAAGAAACATTGAGGTGTTGGAGCATTACCAGAAAAAGGAAAAAGCTTCTTCCTAAGAAGCTGGTGAAGGATCTAGACCACAGGTCTTATGAGAAACAGCTGAAGGAGCTGGGGGTGTTTAGCCTGAAGAAAAGTACACTCAGGGGAGACGTTATTGCTCTCTACAGCTATCTGAAAGGAGGGTGTTGCAATGTAAGGGTCAGAATCTTCTCCCAAACAACAAAAGATAGGGCAAGAGGAAATGGCCTCCAGTTGCACCAAGGGAGGTTTAGATTGGATATTAGGGAAAAATTCTTCACTGAAAGGATGGTCAGGCATTGATGGTGTTAAGTCCCCATCCCTGGAGGTATTTAAAAGACCTGTGGTTCTTAGGGGCATGACTTTCTTGGTGGACTTGGCAGTTCTGGGCTTATGGCTGGACTTGATGATCCCAGGGGTCTTCATAAGTGATTCTATGTTTCTATGATTTTAAAACAAAAATGTCTTCTGTGGGTTTTTTACTTCCATGAGATCTCTGATACCAGACATCTGTGAGAAACAGAACAGACTGTATCTTGTATTCAAGTTCTTAAATTTGTTCTTTTTTTCACATTTTTTAGATGAGTGTGTTTATGCTTCCAGATAATTTTCCAATTAAATATCTCAAAGCATATTCAAATGTTAATCATGATTATTCAGAACAGTGAAAGAGGAGTTTAAATAATGAAATAATTACCAAGAGGAAAAAAAAAAAAAATTCATTATCCCAAACTGAAAATGAAACAAGTTTCTTCTTAAGTCTAGTGATGATGTATACCTTCAAATAAGGTTCCAGTCCTAAAACCAGAAATTGTATTCGATAACAAGACATTTATTCAGACTTCATCATCACTGTGAACACCATCTAAGCTGATCATTTTATCTTTCACCCTTATTAATTTTAACTATGATGTGAGTGGTGTTGCAAGTCTTTTGACATTTAGACATCATGTAAATCAAGTGTCTTATTCTGATTTAGACTTCCTTTCATTGAACATACATCACAGAGAAGAGAGGCTTAAGTAAAATACACACACAGACACACACACACGCACGCACATATACACACTCACACATTTCCTCAGTCCCCTTTATCCTCTCCCTCTCTTCACATTGAAGAAAAAAAGGAGGGTCACTTTTCATGTCTCCCTGAACGAGTTAACCATGTTTTTTGCCTGTCTCACTTTGAGCATTTAACTGTCATAAGGGCAAAACAAGGGCCTTTTCATACATTATGAAATAATACATTGTCTCTTTGGAGATAGCACTGTCATTTGTTTTCATTTCACCAGAATGTCGTTCTTTAGATTGAAATATATATTAAAGGGAAAGTCCACTTTCTGAGAAATGCAATGAAACGGATGAGTTTTCTTCAACTGCATTTCATCTGAAACACAATCCTCTTACAAGAAATAGTATGATGGATCATGAACTATATTTTGAAATTCAATATTCTTTTGTTACTTATATTATTGTAATTCTAGAGGAGAACACAGGAGACAAGTTGTCTCTTTGTCAAAATTTCAACTTAATTTTACAAGCTTGTCTATATTTATGTAATTTTCTCAGAAACAGTAATCTGAAATACTGTATATAGATACATAAAAATATGATTTTTCTTGTATCTATTCTTAAGCTATATATTATTGAAAACTTTATTTCCCTGCAATAGCAGAGGGAAGGAGAATCAAATATGCTTTTAGATTTATAGAACTCAACAGTCAAGATTACAGATAGATTTGAATATGACTTACTATTTACCTGTCCATTTGAAGGCAATTGCTGAAATATAATTCATTCAATGGACAATGGCTGTATGTGTGTTGGTGTGCTTTGATGTTTTTACAAGTTCTCATTACCAAACTCCAGAGGCTACAAGAAAGAAAAATTGTAGTCATTAGTATATCAACATCGGGCAATCCATAGATCATCCAAAGATTTTCTTATTACACATCTAAAAAGGTGCGATAAACTGATTTTGATCCAGCAACAACAGAATAGTGACTCACACAGTGCTTCAATGAAGCATGAAGTAAAACACATTATAATGAGATTGTGAAAAATTGTCAGTTATGTCTTTGTTGTTGGTCGTGGGTATTGTTGTTGCTGTAGCAATTTGGTGTATTTTGTTTGTTTGCTTCTTTGTTTATTCGTTTCTTTTTGAGAGGGTGGTCATTTTTTTAAGATGATCATTCAGGAATGTATGTAAACTTACCCGAAGCTCATAGGCCCTTCATCTAGACAATATTAAGAGCAATAAATAAAATCTCCAGGGTTTTTTTAGTTAAAAGAATTATTTGAAAATCAACTTAATTCATCTGTTTTAGTTATTTCTACTTATACTCTCTTGAGCTTTTATCTTCTTTCCTGTTTTAGCTAACTGTATCTGTTTGCAAGAATAATCTAATTTTTTCTGTCTTTAATAAATATTCTTCTCATTGAATTAATATTATAGTAAGTTTTAACATTCACTAAAAGTTACATAAAATGTTGATAGATTAATGTGAGATGTCTCTGAAATTTTGTTGTTGTTAAGTTCAAAATTAATAGAAATTTGAAATAATTTCCTCTATATTATATATAAGTGAACATGTATCTGCACACACAATAAATAAACATAATGCCAAATCTGCAGAGATTTTTTACATTAATTTAATGCCTCATTATCATAGGCAGGAAAACCTTCAAAAGTGTTCTATAGGTGAAAGGAGATTTAGACAAATTTTACGACAAGGAAAAGAAATTCTTTTGAAATTTACACAGATTCTTTTTTCTGAGTCAATGCACACTTGGATTTCTCTGTTTTAGTCTATGGATCACAAGTCATATTCTACATTTGCAAAGTAAAAAGACTTCTCAAGAAGGAAAAATAAATGCTTTCAGCAGAATCACACAGGGTTTTTCTTCCTCAGGAGAAACCTTAGCAAGAAGAACATGTAATTTGGTGTAGTGTGAGAAAAGTTAGAGTAAGTGACTTTTCATTTTCATATGATTCTGTGATTCAGAATTCCTAATACAGCTGATGTAATTTATCATCACCATGGTCAAGAATATCAAAGAATTTAACACAATATTTTGAAGCATGTGTATTCTTAATGCAATATAATATTAAAAATAAATTTTATTTTTGTAAAAACACCATCATTAAACATGAAAAAAAAAAAAAAACAAAACAGTCCTGTACTGTGTATTGGAATCTGACATTTCTATCATACACAGATTTTTTCTACATCTCTCTCTTTCACTTCATATAGAGAGACTAAATTGTGTTTGAGGAAGATAGTAGGAAAGAAAAGCCTGGCAACCATTTTTAAACCATTCCAACACACTATATCTGTCAGAACCTAGAATTACTCCAAAATATTTCAGTAATATTCAATTGTGATGGATGATCAAGTGGACACATTAGCTAAAATTAAAGGAGCAAACATAAACAACATAAACTTAGTATACAATAACAGCCTGTGATTGAACTAAAAATCAAAGGAGGATATGCAAAAACTGTTATATCCTTTGATGTGTTTTGGGTGAATATTTCTGGTCTATTCTTTCACTGACCTGTAAGTTTGCTTGTAAGAGCACTGTATGTTTTTCCAGACTAGGACACACAGAGTAAGAAGTAACATTGGGATGCTAAGGGCATTGAACAATACAAGAATTTTACAAGAATTTCTCTTCTTGTAGCTTCTATATTCTTTGTGTGTGAAATATTTGCACATGTATGAATATGCAAGCAGACAACTGCACCTCTCCTTCTCTAGGCTTCTTAACTTAGGATTTTTTAGAAAGTAATATACACCAGCTACTGCAAAGTAAGCCTCCCAAAAGTGTCTCAGCTAGAATTGTGTGCATAGATTATTTTGCAATTTAGAAGACAAATGGGGAGAAAGAATAATGGGGTTTTTTCTCTTTTTTTTTTTAATTAAAAAGTAAAATAGTACTTTGTCACTTTAAACAATGAGCAATTAGAGGAAAACGATGTATGCAACCATAAGTAATTTTGTGAAAATGTAATCCTTTTTTTTTTTCTCCCTAACTAGCAATATTCTGTGGACTTATATCAAATCATATGATGAAAACCACATTTTTATCAAGGTCACCTTTAACCAAAAAGAACAAAACAAGAGAAAGTGTTTAATCAAGCTTTACTTGTGTAAGATCTGCGAAACTGAAAAAAAACCAAACAGAACTAAACCACTTGTTTTTCCTAAATGCGTCATGCTCAGGCTTTATTGATGAAAATAATAGTTTTTCTTCCCTGAATGATTTTAACCGAACAGTCCTAGAAATATGTTTTTAACAAACACATAAATACCTCAAAAAACATGTGAATCCAGCATTGACTCAGCCCATTTAGAAGCGTACTAAGCTGGTGACTATCATTTCTCCAAGAGGAATAACAGGTAGGTGAGTTGTTTTTCCTGTGTAAGTTATTTAAATGAATTAGGTAGGCCCTTGCTATTGGAGGCTGGAGTGTGGTATTATCTCTGCTTTCTACAGTTAACTATGAATATGCTTATTCAGTGTTGGATGAGTGCATAGTGAAGAGGCCTTGTGCCTATATCTGCTTGCTATCATCCTTTTTGTGGTGAACATTTCTTAGGGAACAATGAGATTTTCTAGCTAGAATTCTTAGAAGGCGTTAATCAGCTTAATAATCAACGGCTGAGAAATGTGTTACTTCAGCTAAAATTTGGACATGAATCAGTTTTGTATGTAAAACACATAAAAGAGTTATTAACTTTCAACCTTGTCTTTGCTTTAGGGGCAGAGTTCTGCTTCCAAAGCAAAGATAGATTTGGCTTCTGCTAATGGAAAATTTAATTTCAGAAAAAAAAATAAAAAAAGAAAAATTAGTTGTAAAACTAAGAAAAACAAAGATGTAGGAGACATTAATTTCTCTTCTCTTGATCTATTCACCACCATAGGACTAGTTAGATATCTTAACTGGATACGGCAAGGACAGTCATCCAGTATGAGTACCAGCTGTAGTGAGAAATCTTGTATTTACTACTGAATCGCAAGGCAAACAAGTTTTGTGGATATAAACTAAAAGGGAAGAGTCTTTCCTAGTGTATAGGAAGCTTATTTCTTCTGGAAGTAAATAATTTAAGATACCTTTCTACCAATTTTATGCACTTTTGAGGCACCTATCTCTGCAATCCATAAACACAAAAATTCTTGTTTTCTTTTTATTCCTTATGATTCTTTTTCTCTGTACTCTACATCTTTTCCTATGGTGACATAAAGATAAATCCCAGTGTTGCACTCTTCCTTTCTTTTTGCTGAGACTGCAAACCAGAATTCAACAAACACAGAAGTGGAAAAAATTTTTGGTTTTTTTTGAAATTCATAAAGGTACCAAAAGATGATGATTCAATTTTTGAAGCGCAGAGTCCTGCAAGGAATATGTTATTTAATTTAATTTTACTAGGAATCTTGACCATATATTTGTATAATATTTTAATAAGTATTATCTGTCTCAGTATAGCAGCTTTTCAGAAGAAAATGATGATAATATTTTTCTAGCTACTGCATTTCCAATTCTAAGACATATACCCGAAGAAGATATCTAGATAGTATATATGAACTGAAGGAGGTGGTAAAATATTACAAAAATCATTTAAAGTCATTAAAGTCATTAAAATGACTTACAATACATGTTTGCAGGATGCTTTAGTGTCACCCATAGCACACAATGAATAATCAGAGTTAATTTTAAGAAAAAGACAATACTTGTCATTCACCAATGACAGTAACTCAATTTTGCACCAGTAGCAAGGTAACTAAGCCATTCCTACTTATGGCTTCTTGTTATGAAAGTTTTGTCTTAAACTGCTACTTAGTGAAAAAACTACTGAAACAGAATACATTCTGTACTTGCACAGAATTTATTATTTGTGTCCTTTGCAATTGGTCAAATTGAATGCTAAAATTTAAGTTTCCTGAATGAAACTCTCAAAAGATGTATTTTCATGCAAAGATTTTAAATTTATCTCTTGAAGTTTTGATACTTGGGATAGACAAGAATAAGAGGGAGTTCTTTAAAAAATTACAGTCAGATCCTACAGCTAGCATAAGAGTTTGTCTACTAATGTCCCAGCCTGGTATGTGCGCATGTGTGTGTACGTTAACATTTTAGGTGGGGGAAATGTCAGTGAAAGAATGAAAAAAAAAAAGATTTGTAAAAAGCTGCTATGATTGGCTGGATAACATTGACATTTACTGTACCAGAAAATTATGGAAACATTAGAGCTATTAGCTGTCAGTCATTTCTGTGAATAGTTCTAAAATAGGGTTGTAAAAAAAGTATCCACGTAGCTTATTTTTTAAAGTGAATTTCACATAAGCCACAGAAATGTTTAGAAAGTGCTGTCATATAAAGTCTTTTATTTCTTTTCCCCTCCAAACAGTAAAGTGAGGCACTGAGGACCACAGCATTAGTTTAAAGATCACTGTAGAAAAGTGAAAAAGAAAGAGGACTTGAGGGTCAGAAATATAGCGCAATTCAGTGTGGAACCATATAATTTTAAAAGGCAATTTTTTTCCCCAAAACCTGAAATTTGGAAAGGTCAAACTAATTTATACAACTTATTTTTCTTAAGAAATAAACAGTTTTACCATAATGCTAGGAAATGTTCCTTCTTTATTGCTTTCTTCCCTGAGAACACTCTGCCCTGGAGACAATTTCTGTAATTCACTGAATAAGAATCTGGAAAAAACAGAGAGAATGATGGAAAGTCAAGCACCTGTGAAGTTTGAACGTGTGTGCTTGAAGCAGACTCCTTAAAGATCAGTTATTTAATCTATCCCATAAACCCTGCTCTACTGATTTCTATTTCTCAGAGTTGTGGCAACACACTCTGATGCTAACTATTTACAGGTTAGGAAACGAAACTGTCTCACATTTGATTTTTTTTTTTTTTAAATACATAACGCAGTAAAGTTAAAAGAATTACTCATTTTAACAAATATGTCTGTTGCAGGTAATAAAAAGATAAGCAAGATGCCCAAAAACCAATCCTCATATAAACTTTATTAGTAACTTTTGCTGAAAGGATTCAGTATCATCCAAATGGTTACAGGAGAAGGATAAATCTATAATTCTATGGCAAAAAATAATTTCTAAAGAAGTGTGACTTCTAATGCATGACATTTAAACTGTGAAAAAATATTACGCTATCTTTTTATACCTTTTAAAATTCTTATGTACAAAAAACTAAGGATGCTTACTTAAAAGCCTTTATAAAAATAGGTTATTATGAGGTCTTTAGCATCTGACCATGACTGCAGTATGCTGGAAGGTGATGTGTCATGCATAGTCAGCATGCTGGCTGTACAGGTCTATGCACAGCTAAAATCTATCACACTCTTCACGTCAACACTTGGTACACAAGCCTGTTTATTGCTGTAGGCACAGCTTTGGATTCATCCTTTGTTTTTCCTGCTTTTCCTGTGAAAGAGTATGCGATGTTTGCTGTTCATATATATTTTTCTCCTTCCTCATCTTGCTGTCTTTGTACTGTTAGTGGCTAGAAGCTTAGGTAGCTCTTTCCTAAGCTGTAGTAAACTTCTTATTTGTAAAGGTATTTTAAAGCTGTTCTTTCAGTCAATCTCACTTCCATCCACAGTCCTCTCTCCCCATTAACCATCACACATGGCATACACCTTTGGCCATGATGAAACTTTTTTGTTCTTTACACCATTACACAGACCTCAGTGAGGCATTTAGGTGGACAAGCGTCTTCATTTTGAAAGACTGCCTAGTGCTGAATGTTATTTTGGTGAAGTTTTGAAACAACAACTGTTAGGTCCGGCTTCAGCTAGCTTTTACCTTGGAAATTTAAAAACTTTAATTGCGTGTTCATTCTTTCCACAACACTTACAATTGGATAGACTTAATCTATTTCCATCACTGAAATTTTGATTACAGTCTAGTTGTTTCTCAAGAACAGAAATCATGCTACAGCCTAATCATCCTCTTCACCTTTTCTTCTGTATTTTTTGTTGAAGGATTTGAGTTGCTTACAATCTTTGCCACAACAAACAATGTTGTGACATTAGTTCTACTTTTAAATTATTATTCCCAGAGTATATGTGTGTGTGAATGTGTGTGTCTCTGTGTGTGTGTGTGTGTGTGTGTGTGTGTGTGTGTGTATAAAAACTCCTAACATTGTAGCAAAAACCTTCCTTTAAAACAAGACCCACAAGCAAGACTCATAGACCTGTCAAACAAGTTGAGAGAACAGATTTTTAAATCCCTCAAATTAAAGGTGTTTTCCTGGCCTACTCCATAGAATTTATTGCAAGAGAACACATCAATTTCAAGTTTTAATTGTGAGGTGGGTAAACAAAACAAACAAAAAAGGAAGGGAAAATTATTTAAGATTTAGTAAATGTTTTATTAACTGAAGATATTTGTGTCTTCAAACAGACTCAGGCTGGGAGTGCTCTACTGGAGAGCTCACAAAAGGTATGAGGGGAAAGGCAACCTGTGGAGGCTGCCTAAACATGCATTCCTGCTCCCAGTGTGGTTACATAGAACAGGTTGTCCAGAATACTATGAAATCAGGTTTGCAATATCTCCTAAACTAGACATTCTCCTAAATGTCTATTTAATCTCCTAAAATAGACATTCTACAACCTGTCTCAGCAAATTAATCAGTCTCACAGGAGACACAGACAGACAGAAAGGTAAAAAGGCAGGAGAAATAAAGAAAAGGAAAAGCAAGTTTTATGTTCGAAGGTCCCTATACTCCCTCTGTTCCTCTGTTCACATAAAGGACAATTCCCCTCCTCCCCTGGTCTGTTCTTCCTGATGAAACAGTGACCCATCCACAGCAGCACTCCAACCATGTGAGCCATCTCTCCACATCTCTTTGAAATCAATGAAATTGCAACCCTTGGTCTGCACACAAATCTCTACCTCCCTTCTTTTGTTCTCCAACATGTGTGCATTAGAATACAAGTGCTTCAGAGAAAATCTGTCATATTAATTTCATAGAAAGAGATGAGAGCTCTTTCCGTAATGCTGTCCTACAGACACTTCCTGATTTGTGTGCGTAGAATTCAGATGACCGCACTACAGCCCTGGAGAAATCATGTATGCCCAAATCTTCTTTACCTCAAGCAGAAAGGAGCCTGGAGTTGTAGAAGGTGGCAGAAAAAAAGAATTTTGAAAAATCTCTATAATATACGTAATCAAGACCAAGAAAAAAAAGGAGGAATGCTCTCAGTGAAGCAAAACCACAGTTACTCAGGTATTTGAGAACCTACTTTTCACTCCTTTTACTGTGATGGCTTGCTTCAGACAATTAAGAAAACACTTTAGAGAACAAGTTACACAGACTAAGTTCTTCATACTGCCTTTCCATCAGATCATACTGCTTAGTTAGCTATGAATAAGCCCATTGATTGATAGGAGGGAGCTTAGGAAGTCACAGGAGCTGTCTTCAAACACAATGTTCTTGGAAGGAAAGAAAGGTATATTTACCATAAATGTCTCTATTCTCATTCTGAATTTCATCTATTCTTCTAGAGTTCCTACAAAAAATTATTCTATCCAAGCTTGGTACAATCAAACAAGGCTATGATATTTTATTCTGCAGTAGTAATCAGCAATGTCACAAGAATAGCTACCTGTAATTACCATCTACTAACAGTGGGAATTACAGCACATGATTACACAAAGTTAAATTAAAGTTGAAATAAATTTAGGGAGTAGTCACCTGCTACTACACAGTTGTTATGACTGCAAAAAGGTAAGATAAAATTATTTCTATTCAGGGCAAGTGTTAAGGACACTAGGGAAGGCACTGAAACCATCAGCCTTTGGAGCTCAGGAACTCATTCCTGACATCTGGAGCCCAGCCTGGCACACCCTGAGACACAGAAGTTTCAATCCCAGGCTAGAGAAGACTGATGCTTCCTCCTCTGCAAAACTCACGGGGTTTCAAGGCTGACCCCTAAGCACACAGGATCCAGGTGCCAACAGCCACAGTCTGCTGCCGACAGGGCGCTGCATTCAGCAGCACACACGGAGAGGGCTACCAGAGCTCCTAGAGGGGAGTGAAAATGGCCAAGTCCTGCTCCTAACCTCTGTCTGGTCTGACTGAGATTTACAAGTGTAAATACACTTTTCACAAGCACTCACATACTTAGGGAAGGCTCTCGAACACCTGCATGGGCCTAAAAACATATAATATCAACACCCAGATCCTGGGCCCACTTACCCAGTGTCAAGGTCTCCTACTTGCTGGGTAGTCCGGTCTGAAATAGTGAATTGCACAAATGTACACTCAAGATAATGTTCCTGGGTTCCTTTATATGTGTGTGTGTCCCAGGTTAAGAAGGTCAGAGTCATTAAGTTCTGCTAGTGCCATCAGGGCTTTGATACATGCCATCTGAAGCCTCACTAGGTCACTTATTCATAATAAATACCTGAAATATCTGCTGGATCTGCATCTAAATTAATTTTTTAAAATCAGATGGGGGAGCAATCCATCTTTACAAAATATAAGTAACCATTATTCACTTATTTAACTATTCATGATGGCAAAAATACTTATATTAGTACACTAAGTCAAGAAAAATAAGAAAACAGTATTTTTATAATAATGCTTGGTATGTTGTACTATAAATATCAATTCCATAAATTTATATAGTAGTGTAGTGAAAACACAATATTCACAGTTCCAAATCCTATTAATAATGCAGTAGTTTTCTTACCAATACATCTAGAAAAATCACAAATCAAACCCTTTCAAAAATTGTATGAGCTAAGAAATTATAGAATTAAAATAATGTGCTTTATATACTACACCATTTATTAACTTCCATCCTTTTGCACTCAGTTATATCTCTGTCCTTAATGGAGCAAACTGGGAGGGGAAGATGTTTGCACTTGACTATCAAGAGTATAGAACGTTTCTCAGATGGAACACATAGTAATTGAGTGCATTATAGGTGGTTATGGCCATCTGTAGCAATATTAATTCATGGACAGACAACTATTGACAACACTAAGTAAGTGAAAAAAAGTAACTGAAATTGTTTCTGTTCTGAAAAGCATTATTTACGTAGTCGCTGTAGTTCCTCTGTAGCTTCTGCAAGACATCTAACAATGGCTTTGCTGGAAGCTGAATGTGGCTGCCATGGTCTACTCATGTATATCTGCAAATAAAAGTGAGAAATGGATTTTGTCCTCATTTTTAGTTCAGTGTATGACTGTCAAGATGGAGATCATGCTTTTGAGGAGAAGATTTTCTGATCATCACTTGTTTTTAAGTGCTACTGACCAAAATTAGAAGATATATTGGTATGCTGAATTTCAACTAGAGTTACATACAAAAATTATTTGTAGACAAAAAAAAGAGACAAGTGAAGAAGTTTAGAAAAAATTCCCGAACATAAGCAGATATCATAAAAATATGAGTTTCCCAAACTATTCCAAGGATCATTATGTAGACATTTACTTAATTACCTGGGATATTGCTGCCCAGGCCCCATAAAGAGAATTTTGTAGGGAAAATTATAAAAATATGATTACGTACACAACCATAAAATCATAAAATTTAAGGCCTTGTGAGAATATATGTCTTTGGGTTTTTTCTTATAATGTTATTGAAAATTACTTTTGTAAAAAAAGAAATTTAAAGACAACAGTATTTTGTGGGGAAAGAAAAACAAATGGCAATAAGATTTTTTTTTTTATGGCAGTAAGATTTTTCTTTATTATTTTTGGGTTTTTGTTTGCTTGCTTGGTTGGTTAGTTAATTTGTTTGGGGTTTGGGGTTGTTTTGGTTTTTTTCTTTGTGTGTGTGAGGTTTTTGTTTTTCTTTTTTGTTTGTTTTGTGTTTTGAGTTTGCAAAAATCCATAAGAGCAGGATTACTGCTGAGAGCTTAAAGCTATGTTCCAAGATTCAGATCTATTATCATTTTTGCACCTATATGACAGCTTGAATAAGCTAAACTACATGAAGTTTTAAAAGGTTTCTTTATTAAAAAAAAAAAAAAAAAAGAACATGCAATTTTTGAAAGATGAATTCAAATCTTTTATAGTACACATTGACCTAATACTTTCTTGGATAAACCTGCAGTCTTCAGAGCAGGGATGATTTTAAAATCAATTAATAGGTAAAAGAATTCTACTACATTAAATTGATAATGGCATTTATCAGGCACCAAAGCAAAATGATGGAAGTGATAAAACAGACGTTGTTCTTTTTCTATCTCATCTCTGTTCTAATAAAGAACAAAAAAAAAAGCTTCTAAAAATTTAATCCATATTCCCAGGACTTTGGGCGCTACTGAAATTTAATTTTTTTTTTTTTTTTTTCTTGGAGTTGAACATATGTTAACTTTCTATTGCTCTGAGATTTAAAAAAATCCCAATTTTCTTAAAACAAATAAAAATCCAGATTTCTGATTTGGAGGTAAAACCCTCATGAACATAAATAAGTTGAGAAGAATTTTGCAAATATTTTTAAAAACAGTTATGCTAAATTTAAAATTAAGTCTTCTCCCAAGTTCCTCTTTTCAAAACAAAGTTAAAATGCTAACAGAAGTTATATCAGAAAGTGTCTTACTGCCAGTGCAAGATATTGAAACCAGAGAGGTTATTTTAGTTTTTATTACAGTTCATTCAGGTAAGATCTGTAGAAAATTCTCATGTTTAAAGTTCTCTTCAGAAAAGCATCTGACACTAATTAAAATCTATAACATTGATTTGCTTCAATTCATTGCCCTTTTATGTCATCTTCTGAAAAGATGTGCCTAGTCTGGGTTTAAAATGGCTTGATCACTGATTCAGGCTCATAGCACCAAAATTTCTATATGCTCATTTCATGTTTGTTTATTTCAGGTGCTTACACCGTAAAAGGATTTCCAGTTCTGACAGAAATCTTTTTTTTTTCATACAATTCAGAAGATTCAATCAAATTTTTCAATGCAAATTTGATACACAGAAATAAAACCAAATTAAAATTTACTTGTAAATAAGATGCAAGATTATCCAATAATACCAACAGTTTGTCTGTTTCAAATATCTGTGGACATCAGTTATTACACACAGTGTAATGCACATGCCTTCCATGTTAATTAACTATATAATACAATTTTTAATTGACTAAATCGTATTACTTTATGATTTCAGTCATGGTGCATTGTTTCTGCAACTTTCATGGGAAGGCTGGAACAAAGATTTAACGTCTTTGAGTTAAGAAAGCTCTTAAAAGTAAAACATTCTTCCTCTTTATCTTTGGAGATGCAATCTATCAGATGGAAATTTCACTTTATGTAGGAAAATTTCAGATAATGTCAAAGAATGCAGAGACAAATCTAGGATGAGATCAGATAGGCTTGAATATATTCTTAACTCTTGTAATAAAAAAGTGCTGTCCCTCTTTTTTTTTTTCTTTTTTTTTTTTAAAAAGGATTTTTATTTTAATATTTTAAATTTTAAATTAATAAATTTCAATATTTATTTTATTAAAATAAAATTTATTTGAATCCTTAAAATTTATGGAACTTAATCCACAAAATATATTGATTTAAGTAGCACAATATTTAGTGACAAACTGGAAAAAGACACTCCCATGGGTTCTAAATAAACTGCTTGTTTTGAGAAATATGCTGAACACATAAGTCAGGTGTGCTGCTTTCATCATCTTCAGCTGCATCATTTGTAGCAGTTATCACTGCATCTGGGTGACTTTCAGGTGGCTGAAAGGGGAGAATAAATGAGTAAAAATTAAAGGGAAAAAAGTTACAGCACTCGCAGACATCGAAATGTTAATTGTTCTGCTACTGCTGGTTATGGCAGAATTCTTCCCCTCAAAATAAATACACCCCCATTTCCTTCATTGCTGAGATTGTTCCTAAAGAAGGAGAAGGTAATTGTCTGAGCAGCTTATTTTTCTCCACACTCAGTCAGCAATAGAAGTGATCAATAAATAATGTTGAAACCCCTTGGCAGGTTATAGTGGTTTTGAATAGGCACATAACCAGATTGTATTTGCCTGTGGACTGTCCATGCCCTTCAAAAACAAAGGGAATTCTTCAGTTACAGAAGCATTCTGCACATATGTACAGAACACAGAGCACACATATGTACATAAAAATGTGTACCTAATAAATATAGATATGTGTGCATATTAAAAAAAAAA